>MU227756.1:162092-174455 GCA_018584345.1 Thuja plicata
TATCCTACTTGACCTTGGAATTCATGTTTTATCCATAGATATGTGGATTCAAATCTTAACATTGATAGGAGAAGATCCATCAGTGGTTATGTGCTCGTGATGTTTGGTAGTGTTATCAATTGGATGAATAAGTGGTGTGTAATCACTTTATTCACAATAGAAGAAAGTATATGCAAGCTATTCATGATTGCATAGAATTCATTTGGCTTAGATGGTTATGTTTAGATAATGCTTTTAATGCACAATTGATTAACATATATAGTGAATGTAAGTGTCATTTATTAGAAAAAAAATGTACTTTCCATGTTAAAACAAAGTATATTGATGTTCAATTTTATTTTTTCCATGATATGGTGGAAATGAGAAGGTGAAATTGGAGAAGGTTGAAGCTTTGGTGAATGTTGTAGATGCATTGATAAGTTCAACTAGTGTTCAAAGTCTATGGGCTTCATGGCTCCTAGCAATTGAAATCCTATTTAATTGGTGTTTATTTAATTATTTTATCCTTGTTTATTTTCTTATATAATGTACTTATACATGCACCAAATGATGTCATTTGTATAAGTGACACTTTGAGATGTCTTCTTACATGTGAGTGACATGGCTGACATTGTTCCTATTTTTAGGAGGTAGGAATCCCACATTGCATGAGTTGAGAATTATTGGTGGTAGTTAACTCATGTTGGATTGTCAATTACTAGTGGCATATTATATTTCTATAGATTCAAGTTTAGAAAAGTCATTACAAGCAGAGTTACACATGTAGATGTACTATATTTAACGTTTAAGTGGTAAGTTAAGTGAACATGTTGGGGGTGTTATTCATAATTTGGAAGGTGTTAGTTTTGCATGTACAATCATGTCCTTAATTGGCAAGTTGTCATTTTTCATATGTTATTATTTTTCATGTCTTTCATATTCATCTTCAGTCTTAGGTGTACCATTTTGAAAACGTCCATTTATGCATTGTAAACTCCTAAGTATTGTACACTTGTATTTTGGAGTTGTATAATGTTGTATTCATAAGTATTTTTATTTTGTCAAAACTACTCCAAAATCCTGTAGAAATTTGAAGACTCCTACAAGAGCATAGCTTTGCAGTTGTATTTTAAACTCTATTTATTGATAATATATTGGGTTGCATTTTAGAGTGTGGGGTTTCTCACTCAAAAATGTTCTATCAATATGCATTTTGTTATGTGTTATTTAGTTTTGAATATGTGTTTATATTATATTGAATGTGAATTTGAATATGTAATAGTTTGAGGGTTTTAGAAATTTTGTACTATCTTCTCTGCAAAGATTGGTGAAGGAAGAACATTGGCAATAGGAGGAAATGGCTCTGCAACTTGGTAGCATGTTCGAGGAAGATGTCTTCATGATTTCATCATGTCCTTAATTTGCCCCGTGTCTTGTTGTTTATTGTCTGAGTTTATTTTTATGTACTTTGTGGTGTCATCATTCTGTGGCTTGTAGTTTGTTTGTGTTGTGTTCGTGTTTGTGCCCTTGTTATCCTCCGCTGGGATTGGGGTTTCTTTGCCCCCGATCAGAGTCGCGCATGTGATGGAAGGGTCAAAGCATGATGGAGGATCCTCACACATTGATTTTGAGGTCATTATGGCTGAAGCAGAGGGTAATATTAATGATGGTAGCATTAAACTCACAGTCGAGAGCAGTTTTGAAAAGCCGAATGAGAAACTTTCATATAAGCAAGTGGTGGCAGATAAGCCCTCGCCATTCTCAGATAGTGCAACATTTAGTGGGGTGTTTAACAGGAAGGTGGTGGAGGCCGAACATGGAGATATGGGATGGACCTTAGCCAATGGAGATAGACAAACAGATGGAGGAGACGCTGACTCTTGTGGTGACAAAGGAAATTATGGTAGGTCTCCTTCTCTCGGTTTGAAAAACCTCTCGCTCTCGCCCAACGAAGAAATGGTTAGTGCTATTAAAACTGAGCAGAATAGACTTAAAAATATTGTTGTTTTCTTTGTTTGCGTAGATAAAGATACAATGCCTTCTCAAAAATTCTTTGACAATTGGCTGACCTCGATATGGAGGAAGAAACTGGGTATTCATGTCAATTACTGTAGAATGATACAAAAAGGTCTATTCATAATTTTTCTTAATAACCACACTATGCAAGAAAAAATTTTGGACAAGAAATTCTAGAATGTGGGTCGGTCCCTGTTTAGAGTGTACCCTTGGTCACCGAAAGGCAACTTCGAGAAGGTTGTAGCCAGGTCCTTGCCCAATTGGGTAGAAATTAAAAACTTGAATGTTGAAATTTGGCCCTTCATAGCCCAGATATTGAAACTGATTGGCTCAGTCCTGCAGGTCGAGCAAGCCCGTGTGCCCCTCCCGCATCTTAATGCTAGAGTTCTAGTTGCAGTAGCACCAGAGGTTGACTTCCCAGAGTGTATTTATCTCGATCTTGAGGATGAGCAATTTTGTTGGGAAATTTCATTATTAGGAAACCTCAGCGCATGCTTCCACTGCAAATGCAATGGTCACTCCAAGAGAGAGTGTCCGACTCTAAAAAATTTTTAGAGAGATAATCCTGCCAGTGTAATTAGCACGGGAAGTAATAAAATTGACCATGTCAATAACAAAATAGTTGGAGGCAGTAATGTAGGGAGAGTTGAACAGGAGATACCGATCAAACAGGTTTCTAATTCAGTCAAAGCCGTAACCAAATCAAGAAATAAAAGTTTGGTTGATAGTAATCAAGACCCTAAAGGAACACTGGATAATAATAAATTTGTCACCCTAGAAAACCCTCTTTTTGACAAAGAATTTGTCATGGTTCATGCCCAAGAAGTAGCGGTGGACAAGAACCTGGAGCCCCTAGGTGCCCACCCACTAGTTGATTCTATGACTAGTAACCTTAACTGTGATGCACCCCTCACCAAGTTGAATGCCCAACAGCTAGCTATTGCATTAATTAATGAAAAGGCTGAGAAGATTAAGCAAGATTATAAGGATAAGTAGCCCCCCTCTATGGAAGTCATTGGCTCCCCTGAGTCTAGGCAGATTGTAGTGTTTAACAAAGATGATCAATTCACAGAGGTAATTAGAAAGAAGAGGAAAATAGTAGAAAGGAATTCTCTAGCTACCAATAGCAGAGGCAAGAAAAATCTTCCAGACTGCTTCAATAAGATGTGCAAAGGCACAAAACCCCCTCCTAAGTAGTTTTCCATGATGTACATCCATAGTTGGAATGTTAGGGGTTTGGAGATGCCAGAGAGGAAGTATTTTGTGAGGAGGTGGTGTATCCAGCTAGCTCATAAAGATGTCATTTGTTTGCAATAAATCAAGATTGTGGGGTTCCAAGCCCACACTATTCTTAATTTTTTGTGGGATAAAGCAATCGGATTCCACTCTAACCATGAAAGAGGAAAGGGGGGAGTGGCAATCCTTATTAACCCTAAATGGGAAGATCTAATAGAAATTCATGGATGCTCTCCCTGCCAAAGAGTTATGTGGGTATACTTAAAGTTCATATCAGAAGTGTTTGGGATATGTAATATTTATGCTGCCAACTGTTACAGAGAGAGGGATAATCTATGGGAATGGTGCTACATGAACTTGCCTAAACAACCTTGGATCTTTATAGGGAATTTCAACATGGTAGAGCACAAGGCTGACAAGTTGGGTGGTATGTCTCAAGGGTGGAAAGGAAATGAAATGTTCTTCTGGCATAATTTTAAAAGGAAGTTCAATCTTGTCGACCCCATGGAACAAATGCATGGCCAATTTGAGGATATTTGGTTTACATGATGTAATAACCAAAAGGGAAAACAAAGAGTGTACTCTAGACTAGACAGGTGTTACGGGGATGCAACTGCATTCACATTTAGAGCAGAGGGCAGACATGCCCTAGTGGCGGTATGCCTAGCCTCGATATCTGATCACTCACCCATCCAAACATGTATCAGGTTTGAGAGAAGTACTAGTGTTGGTGAGGATGCAAAAACAAGGAAGCCCTTTAAACTCAATATTTCATTATTAGATGATGAAGATAACAGAAATGCCATTGATATGGTCACCTATTTAACCAAGCTCTGTAATCCACTTGATGACCCAATACCACTTTGGGAAAAACTGGTAAGTGCCTGGAAGAACATGTTTCAAATCATTGGAAAGAAACTTGCCATAGATAGGAATAGAGAAGAGTACCATTGGCAGAGCAAACTGAATGAGATTGAGAAGGATCTATAGGATAGAGGAAATGATACCTTTCTGTAAATTCACCTAGCCATCATGAACATAAGTTGAGACTCATTCAGAGATATAAAACTTAGGGGCAGAAGATTAGGGCTAGAATGAACTGGATGGAAGAAGGTGATAAAGGTTCAGGGTACTTTTTCAATATTATGAGAGCTAAGCAAAAGAGAGAGATGATCAAAGAGAATCAAATGGGGGATACACTCACTGAAGACCCTGAGGAAATTAAGAACACTTTCTTTCAGTTTTACAAAGGATTGTTCACTTCAGAAGTCACCCCTGACAGCCAAAGTGCTCTGGAAAAATGTTTAGATATTATACCTAAGAAGCTCTCTCTAGAGGATGGTGTTATTCTTGGTAAACCTCTGTCCCTTGAGGAGATCTCTGCTACTATTGGCTCCTTATCCAATGGGAAGTCTCCAGGACTTGATGGGCTCCCGGCAGAGTTTTACAAGGAAAATAGAGATTGGGTGGGGGCAAAGCTTTTTAGGGTCTACAAGGATTCTTTTAAGGGAGGTTCTCTAGGTCTAAACATTAATAAAGGTTTGGTTAAGCTCCTCCCTAAGGTAGGTGACAAGAATCTACTGAAGAATTGGAGGCCCATCACTCTGTTAAACCTCTCTTATAAGATTCTTGCTAAAACTCTAGCTAGAAGAGTTGCTCCTCTGTTGAACACGTTTATTTCTTCCACACAGACTAGATTCATTCAGAGTAGATACATTTTGGAGAATCTTGTTACTAGCTGGGAGGCGATGTATTGGGATAAAGAGGAAGGACGAGAGGTAGCTATGGTGTTACTTGATTTTGAGAAAGCATATGATAGGATAGAGTGGGATTTTGTTCTTGGTATGCTAAGAGCTTTTGGATTCCCTGAAATATACTGCAAATGGATTAAAATATTATTCAAGGATGCCTCCAGTGTCATTGATGTGAATGGGGAGTTATCTAAACCTACAGACCTGTAGAGATCCATCAGACAAGGATGCCCAATAGCTCCCTCCTTATTTTTTATTGCTGTTGATGCCATTTACTACATCCTAAGAGCACAAAACATGGGCCCTCCAGTTAAGGGCATCTCTCTCCTGAACTGTGAGGAACTTATCAATATTCAATTTGCAGATGATACAACTATTTTCCTAGGGTTGACAGAATGTAACTTTGATAGGGTAGTGGACAGGATTAATTTCTTTTGCAAAACCTCAGGGTCCAGAATTTCTCCACACAAATCCACAGTACTTGGATGGGCTAATGACCCTCCTGTCTGGCTAGAGGGTAAAGGATTGCATTGGGCTGGTCCGAACAAGATTGTGAGGTACTTAGGGATACCCTTCTCAGTGGAACCAAACTTTGGAAACATGTGGGACTGGATTTATGATAAGATAAATAGGACACACATCAAATGGAAAACACAGACACTTTCCCTGGCTGGGAGATTACAAGTAGTTCAGAAAGTACTTTCTGCCCACCATATATACTATGCATCTACATGGATTTTTCCAAATTCACAAACCAATATGCTAGAAAAGATTATGAGGGACTTCCTATGGTCTAATGGGAGAGGAAATAGAAAGAGGCACTATGTGAGATGGGATTGGTGTTGCCAAGAGAGGAAGCATGGGGGATTGGGATTGAAAGATATCAAAGTACATGGGGCTGCCCTGGCAACCAAGTGGATTATTAAGGCATTGTGGGGTGATGAGCCATGGAAAATACTTATTAGAAAAAACATAGAGAAATCTAGTATCAGGAAAGGGAAGCAGTGGAAAGACATTCCGATGTGTGATAAGATGTTGGGGGAGTACAAGATGAAACTTTTTGGATCAAAAATTTTCCAGTCTTTTTGGAAAGCTTGGACTCAGGTGAGAAAAGGCCTTGCAGAGAGGGGGGCTGTAGGGGGTCCCCCTTACTTTTCTATGTTAGACATATCAATTTTGTGGGGGGCTGTGTTACAAGGGAAAACCACTGGCGCTCACTCAAAGCTGCTCTGCCAAAAGGTGGAATCTGAAAGGTATATCAAGGTTGCAGGATTTATTGGTGGATGGGCAATTAGGGACATGGGAATGCATTAGTTCCAAGTTCAATATACCGGTTTCTCAGAAGAAAACATACACCCTCATTAAAAAAGTAGTTAATGGTGAGATTAAAGGGACCTTAATTGATTCAGCAGCATATCTCAAGGAATGTCATTGGAGTGATGGTACCCTACTTTCTAACTCTTCTTCTAAGCAGTTATATCACAGTCTTAAGGAGGAACCCTCTATCATCACATGAGTGACTCAGTGTTGGGGGCAACTAAACCCCTTCTCTAGTTGGCATTTTTTCTTTGACTATTTTTGGAAAAGCAAGGCTGAACCCAAAAAGATTTGTTTTAGATGGTTGGTCTTGATCAAAAAACTTGCTATGGGTCCAGTCTTGTCAGCTATTGGTCTATCCCCTGTCATGTGAAACTTGTGTAATTCTGTTGAGACCTTTGAACACTTGTTTTTTGAATGTTTTTATGCTCAGAAAGTCTGGTCTATTTTTCTTGGCTCACCTTGTTTATGGAATTGTAAATCTAGTATCACCTGGTGTGAAATTCTGGCAGGTTATGTTGAAATGTTTGATTCCAAACTTAATTTTTTTTGGTCCACTCTGACATGTGAGATTTTGTGGTTGCTCTGGAAGGACCGGAATAGAGAGATTTTCCAGATGGAAAGGAGGAGCCCTACTGAGTTTAATTTTAAACTCACACACTTTTATATTATGACACAGGTATCCATGGTACTGAACATTCCAAAAGAAAGTTTATGATGCTGATGAGAGAATGAAGCTTAATGATACACAAGGATGAGGTTCAAGCTGCTAAGTACATTACAGACCACCAAAGCTTTCTGGCACCTTCAGAAGTTGAGGACCTGAATAACCTTTTGGGGACAGAGCAGAATGAGTCAAGAGTGCAGATGGGCAACGAGAGCACCCAACATGAATAGGAAGAGGGCCGTGTGATAGAACTAGCAATAGGCTGAGAATAGGGTATCACTCTATTTGAAAGTCAGGGTGAAATTTCATGGGTCCCAAGGGACAATACTATCCAGAATGAAGGCTGGGAATGAAGAACAGATGGTGGAAGAGGATGGAATTGTATTCTCCAGTTTTTGTAAACTTGTTGATAATTATAGTTAGATATATGATGTAGGTCCATATATAATGTAAATTTTTGAAAAGGATAACAATCTGTGAACTCTAGCTTACTCCCCCAATTTTGTAACTGTATATGTTATGGGGGCTGTGAGTGAATGCTATAGCTTGTGATTACTCAAGTTTATTATAAATAGTTTGAACTATCTTAATAGAAAAAAAAAATATTGGCGAAGGAAGCTTCTCTCATGCACTCAATTACCTTTCAACTAGTATAAAGAAGATTAATGGCTCCCTATTCAAAAATTCATCATGGGATGGAATCCCTAAACTGGAGGAGAGGTGAGCATGCATAGACCTTCATCAATGTATCAAGTGTTCAAGAAAACCATTAAAAAAGAACACAAGATCAAGTCTATTATTGCTTCAAAGGACAAACTAAGATGTTTGGGAAATCTAAGATAACTCTAAAAAAACATTTGTAACCAAAACCAAACACTAAACAAAAGTTAATTAGTAAAGGTATTAACAATAGCAATAGTTCAAGATTCAAAAGAATGGACTATGAGCAAAAAAGAAGGAAAAGGGAGGAAAGGAATTTAGAAAGAAGAGGACTACTAGGAGGATGTTTCACATGTAGAAGTCATCATTATGAAAATAATTTCCCAATTTGGAAGCAAGGAAACAAATTTAGGTATTAGTCATTATCTTATTAGAAAATAAATTTCCAATGAAGAATCTACTTGGTGATTGACTATCGAATTTCCCCAATTAAGATTTTAAATTTTCTTTTTGGTTGCCTTTTTCTAATTTGATAGATACCGGAGCTATATAATATTGTGTAGCACCAAGATTTCTAGGTAAAATTCCTAGAAAAACCAGCTTTATAGCTAACTATTGGTTTGTGCAATATACAAATCAAGCAAAAGCTAATGTAGAGAAATGTTTGTTTGAAGTTGAGTTAAAACCACATACCTTCCTCACTAAAGTGAACCTTTATTTCATCTTACTAGCACTTTTTGAGGGACATCAAGAGATTATAAGTTTTTTGAGAATTCATCTCGTAATTTCATCCATACTTTGTTGTGCAAGGGACTCTCTTTATGTACCACTTGAATGTGTTGTTCCTCAAGGTTCAAATAAAACCATAAATCTTAGTCTAGTTATCCCTTATTCCACTCATTCTCTAGGAAAACTCAAAGGAAAGTATATGTTTGATTTCTTCCTTGACATTAATACCAATAATAGACAATTTAAGCTAATTTTGTTGCATTATTTGAGTATTTTGTGTTTTTGCTTGCCATTGTTTACTACTTCACTCTCTCATGCCTTCTTTGTTTGTCATCATTTTCTTGAACTCAAGATTGATAGTTAAATATATGTGCAAATCTAGACTACCTAATAATACATTTTATCTCTATCTATAGATGGGAGGATCAAGGTTAAGAAAGTGACATAGAAGAATGAAAAAGGTAGAATTTAAACTAAGTCCAAAGGGGATTCCACCCAATTACCTACTAAGGAGATTTGGCCTCTTGACATTAAGAACCTTGCATCAAATATGGGTCTTGAGAAATTAAACAAAAACAAACAAGTGTTATCTAAGATTGAAAGTAAACAAAAACCAAAGAAGCCATTTTGTAGTTCATGGCATGCCATTTGAGTTAGGGTGCAATTCTCCTACCTTAAGTAAGGAGGTGGTAGAGGAATACCTACTTGTACATCTTTTAACTAGTAGTTTTAAAATAGTTTCGAAGACAAAAATATGAAATAAAAAATCAAGAGCAAGGAAATAAACAAAAATCCAAGAGAGTTATTTGAAGAGAAGATTGTTACCATGAGAAATGCATAAACTAGGAGCATACACCAAATAGCAAAAACAAGGAGACAAGAAGTTTTCAAAGGGAAAAAACAAAGAAAAACCCTTTGTGAATTATGAGAGAGAGAGAGAGAGTAGTTCATTTACAATAACTTCATAGAGTAGAAATGAAAGAGATGAGAATCTCTTAAATAGAGATGAAAAAAGGAGTTACTAAGAAACTCACCAATCTATGAATGTCAACATCCCTAATAGGTGTGTGCAAAGTGGCAACAACCTTTTAAGGGGGATAAATGAATTACAAAAAAATACATGTCCTCCCACTTGGAATAGACGACAAAATACATGTAGGGATTCCATAGGAATATCCGAATTAAATAAATATAGGATACCTTGGTTTATCCTAAATTAAATAAATACAATCAAGGAAAGGTTAAATTCTAACACCGCCCCCTTAATCTTTACTTGGGGAGTTTACATCAATCAATATCAAACCCAAATTATTTACAATGAAAATGAAATTTCTCTTTAGAAAGAGGTTTTGTCAAAATATATGCAACTTGATCTTCACCCTTGCAATAGATGAGGGACGCTTTCTTGTTTTCAACTTGTTCTCTAATAAAGTGATGTTGGAGAGCGATATGTTTTTTCCTTGCATGAAAAATTAGATTCTTTGTCAAGGCAATGGCACTTTGGTTGTCATAATACAAAGGTGTAGGCTCTTGTTGAGGTAGACCCAAGTCTTCTAGTATTCTTCTAATCCATAAAGCTTCTTTAGAGGCATTAGTACATCCTTTATATTTAGCTTCAATAGAACATAAAGAAATATAATGTTCCTTTTTAATTTTCCAAGAAATGACACATGAAGCAACAAAGAAACAATATCCATAAGCAAATTGCCCATCATTGGGATCTCCTCCTAGACTTGAATCAGTAAAACCTTTTTAAGTAAAATCAGAATTTGTATCATAAAATAAACCAACATCAATAGTGCCTTTAATATACCTTAAAATTATTTTTGCAACTTTAAAATGGGTTTGTTAATGTTTAGACATAAATCTAGAAACTAAACCTACACTATAAGCAATATCAGGTCTAGTAAGAGTTAGATAATTCAAACTTCCTACTAATTGTCTATACAAAGTAGCATCAACTAAAGGAGTTTTCATATCAAGCATCAACTTAGTTCCTAATTCACATGGAATGGAAACATGAACAACATCATTCATCTTAATTTTTCAAAGAGATCATAAGCATATTTACTTTAAGATAGGAAAATACCCTTAGGGGTTTGCCAAATTTGCATTCCTAAGAAATAAAATAAATTCCCTAAATCAGTCATTTTAAATTTTTTATTAAGTTGAAACTTAATATCAGAAATTAAAGAATTTGAGATTGAAGTAAGAATTAAATCATGTAGATATAAAATGATAATAACAATGTCATCTTTACTATGTTTAACGTATATATTAGGATCATTTTTACTTCTAACAAAACCTTGAGAAACTTTTAAAAAAAGCATTAATCTTAGAATACCATTTTCTACGAGATTGTTTCAAACCATAGATAGATTTCTTTGATTTGCAAACTAAATATTCATTACCTTCTTTAATAAAACTAGGAGGTTGGGACATATAAATTTCCTCATGTAAGTCACCATTTAAAAAAGTATTTTTAACATCCATTTGGTGAATAGGCCAATTCATTTTAGAAGCTAAAGCAAGAACAAGTTTCATTTTAGCAACAAGAGCAAATTCTCAATATAATCTAAACCTTCAATTTGAGAAAAGCCTCTAGAAACAAGTCTAGCTTTAAACTTACTAAATTCATTATTGGCATTTAATTCTGTTTTCTATAACCATTTACATGAAACCAAATTCCTACCATGAGGTAAACTAACTAAATCCCAAATGTTATTAGAAATCAAAGTATCATATTCTTCATTCATAGCTTTTTGCCAATGAGGTTGTATATTAGCTTGTTCAAATGATTTAGGATCATTAGTATGCATAATAGAAGACATAAAAGCATAATTTTAATTAGTAGTTGTTATATATTCAATTCCAATCATTCTAGTTATGCAATCATCACTTTTATAAAGTAAAGGTTTAAACCAAATAAGATTTCTCTTAGAAGTAATAGACTCGTCACTAAATGAAGAATCATTAGGAGTAGAAATAGTATTATCATCATCACTATCACTAGAAGGAATATAAATAGATTCATTAGGAGTAGGGTTTAAAGAAGGTCGGTCCTCCACAACCACAACTTTACTTCCACTAAACTCAGCATCTTGCACTTTAGAACAATCATGAACTCAATTTTCTGCAATACAAACATCTCTTGTAACTTGAACTTTGTTAGTAGAAGAATTATAAACTCTATATCCTTTAGTTTCTTTATCATAACCAAAAAATATATAAGGTGAAGATTTAACATATAATTTATGCCTCTTTTGTTTAGGTGTATGAACATAAACAATTGAACCAAAAAGCCTTAAATTTTTCAAATTGGGCTTCCTACCAAACCAAGCTTCTTTAGGATTTTTATCTTTTAAAGTTTTAGTAAGAGTCCTATTAATGAAATAAGTAGCACAAGCCATAGCTTCAGCCCAAAACTTATAATTTATATTTTTAGAATGTAATAAACATCTAATCATTTCCACAATGGTTTTATGCATCCTTTCCGCCACACCATTTTGTTGTGGTGTAAATGGAATGGAAAGCTCATGTTTTATACCAAAAGATTTCAAATATGAATGAAAATAATCATTAACATATTCCTTCCCATTGTCATTTCTAAGAATTTTAATTTTAAAACCAGATTGCCTTTCAACAAACATATGAAATTATGCAAACATATCAAGAACTTGATCTTTATTATGCAAGAAATAGATCCAAGTTCTTCGTAAAAAACCATCAACAAATGCAAGTGCATACATTGAGTCTTAGATGGAGTTATTCTCCATGGGTCCCAACAGGTCACTATGAATGAGGTGCAACTTATGATGTGCCCTCCAAGATTGACCATGTGAAAATGATTCCATGTGCATCTTACCACTCATACAACCAGTGCATAGAATTTTGGAAGAACAATATTAGGCAATCCATCAATCATATTCTTTTTTGCATCAAAGAGATATAATCAGAATTTAAATGGTCAAGCCTTTCATGTCATACATTAAAAGAAATATTATCATG
>MU227756.1:198748-215868 GCA_018584345.1 Thuja plicata
TTACCAATACTTGATAAGTGGAGTCTTATCCTGCTCTGCCATGAAGCAAAATTATCTTTGTTCAACTTGGGCACATCTCGTCTGTTCATCTTGTGATCTTTGGCTTAGGTCTTGAAACCTTCCTTCTGAGCACACAAGCTCTGATACCAATTGTTAGTAATAATTGAGAGGGGGGGTGAATTAGTGGCCTCAAATTTTAATCCTTAAATCAACCCTTCAACTCTTATAATCACTAATTATTTCTCAAGTTATCTTCTGTCCTACAAGATGAATGCCTTGAATAACTTATATCAATTTACTACTTGTCGGATTGCTCTGTTAAACCTTCTTCTTAATGTTTACCGATAAGCAGTCATCTATTTATCGAAATACAGTAACTATGTAGAGTATACCGATATACGCAGAATGGATTATGTAAGATACAAAACAATAAAGAAATGAATCATACTCACATAACACATGGATTTTAATGTGGAAACCCTGTTAAGGAAAAAACCCACTGGGACCAGTATCCCAAATTTTCACTCTTCTGAAGTGAGCCCTGTTAAGAGCCAACCCTGTTAAAGGTTGAAAACACATTGTTAGGTGTGACCTTGTTAGAGGATTTTATACATATAGGTTGTCACTTAGTATCGGGCATCTAATGTTGCCATCCTTGAATCAACCTCTCTCTTTAGACTGTCAATAGGCATCAGGCATATCCAATGCTACTTTCATGAATCAACCTTTTTGGCACTCCTTGGGATGTACCTCAATATATAGAAGACTGTTAAGTCCTGCTCGGTTAAGAGACTTGATGCTTCAATGGTTAAACTGAAACATTATGAGCTATTCATATTGCAACTTTGAATTGCAGATTTTAAGATCTATTTAAGTACATTACCTTTCTGACCAATGTATCAATTCAATCCTTGTGCTCACTACTTTCTGCTCTATGATGTTGTGCTCATTGTTTATTGGTTGTCTGCTGAATTCCTTAGCTCTCCTTCAGCTTGATTGATAAGGACTGTATGAAGTTGTTCTTCATCAGTTTCTCTTCAGCATCCTCTTTTTATTCATTCCCCTTAATCCCCTTTTCATGCATTCAAAAATGAATTAAGATTGTCTCTTATATAGACATGATATTCATTGTTTCTTGATTCTTGATTCTTGACGTAAAAAAAAATCCATCCAATTAGATTTAAAGCTAACTCCTGATTTGTCTCGTAGTTATCTTCATGCCAACTGTACAAATCAGCTTTAAATCAGTCACTTAACTCTGGTCGAATAAAACAAAGGAAACAACCAGTTAAGTCTATCTTTAGCTCTTGCCAGCTAGATATTTTGTCATTTTTTAAACTCTTTGTTCTGTTGGTCATCTCTGTAGTTACTCGTCGGTGACAACTGACAGTTCTGTCAGTGAGACTCTAGTTAGCTTCGGGATCTTTGTTCGTCGGGTATCATTGGAATTTTACTCGTCGGGCAACTCCATTTTTAGCTCATCGGGCATCCTGCGGTTTTGCTTTGTCAGACAACACTATCTTTAGCTCGTCGGGTATCACTGTGACTGTTCTTCTTTGTCTTTACCGATGGTGTGCACTCTGTCGATGTTGTTTGTCACTCAGTGAATACATGACTTTTATGTATTGTTGAAAGCATAAACTTTGTTCCTTTGGTTCTCTGAAGGCTTCGGCGTTATGTACATGACCGTACAGATGATATCAAGTTGACATCAATGAAAATACAAATCATTAACTTATTTAATGCCTTGCATTTTCTTCAACTTAATATTATCAAACATTCAATCAGTTACATGTCATCATTTGTTGCATATTCAGAAGTTTACGGTGTGAAGTTTCTTTGATGTTCTATCAATCAATGATTTGGAGAGTGAACACTGCGTATTGTTTCTCAAATGTGTATAGTTGCAAAAGTTAAAATGTATTGTGCTCAGACATTCATTGTTACTCAATAAAATCATTATTTTTTGGCGTGGCTGGGTTTTCCCCTCGAGGAGGTTTTTCCCAAAATAAATAGTGTGTCTTCTTTTTTAATATTTTGCTGCTTATTTTCATTCCTGGTCTAAAACATTAACATGGTATCAGAGCTAAGTTAAGCAATGGCAATAAGCAGGGTTAGTCATCAAGTTTTGAAAATGGCTTGGAAATATCAGAGATCCATTCCTATTTTGAGTAATCTCAATGAACTGGTAAAAGGAGGCGTAACTATTGCGCATGGTGGGGAATGGAATGAGGGAATTCACATCTTTTTCATGCCTTTTGAGAAGGAATTTGTTTTCATGTGTTGGTGCTTGGAAGAATCTATGAGAGACATTTTTCATAGAAAAATAATGCTCGCTAGTGGTGATTGCATACTACACTATTTTTTTCATAAAATATGAGTTTCTGGGAATGCTTGAGTAGGCAATCTGAGCAATAGTTGTTGGTTGCACACAACTTGTGGGTGTATACCAATGGAGCTTGGTCTGCAATTCACCCAATGATTTATATTCTGCATTTTTATACTGTGTATGTCCTATGATTCCTGGGATAAGATATGGACGCCTGTCGCTGTAGCAGTCATCTCTGCTAAAATGTAAGGGATATGAAAAGTAAAATCTGAAAGGGCATTGCTAAATTGTTCAGCAATAAAGAGATAAGTATTTTGTGATTATACCTTTGAATATTGATCATGATTTTTTTTGTAGTTAATTCATGCAATAACTTAGGGAACATTGAATCAAGTATGCTTCTAGCATTAGTCTGTATATTTCTCTTCGGGACATAACTTGAATCTATTACTAATCTCTCTAACTTGCTTCTAGGATGAATCGAGAAGCAATAGGATGATGAGAGATTTCATAAGGAATTCAAGTAAGAGATTTTGAAAGTCATGCAGGCTGTAGAAATGAACAAACATGAGGAAATCATTTGCAATCATGGGACTGAGTTGATGGCACATTAATTCATTGAAGAGAAAGAACCTATACAGATTGTCTTTGCATTCAATTTCTTCAAAGAGGAAGAAATGAAATTCAGAGGGAGTTAAATTCAGAGAATTCAAGGTGACCTATAAAAGGGTTAATGTGTTGGAGATGAAGTTGAGACAGGATAATAGTTATTACATAAAGTGAAAGCTTGATGAACTGAAGAGGGAGGACTTCTTTAGACTCAATAAGATTCAGCGAGAGCTTGTGTGGCATGGAGAGAGTGCCAAGTCCTTTGCAAAGGATCAGCAAGCACGAGAAGTAGTGTGGCCTCAAAAACTCTTTTTTTGGTCAAACATTAGAGCCAATTGTAATTTATTGTGATAATCAAAGTTGTGAGAATGTTGCCCTTGTTAAGAGGGTGTCTCTGCTAAGGAGTATCAGCATTCAGTTTCTCTTATTATTTCATGTTGTTAATGCATTCTTCTCTCTGAGAGAAGTTTGAGGTGCAAGCCCTTGTTAATGCATTCTCCTCTATGAGAGAGAAGTTTGAGATGAAAGCCCTTGTTCCACCCTCTAGGAGTAGCCATGGTGGATCCACCCTCTGGGAGTAGCTATGGTGGATGTCATGTGAGAGACTCCATGACTTAGCTCTTGTGTTATTCACCATTTAGGACTAGCCATGGTGAACGTCATGTTAAGATGATGATATCACGTTGAGAGAATCCGTGATAAATTTTGAGACTCCATGACATGAGAATCTGGAAATGATATCTCCTTTGCTAAGAGAGATTGTTGAAGTTTGTAACTTCAGGAGATATCGGCATACCTAAAATGAATCTTCTCATTTAGATTATCATTTTTGTAGCTCGGTATTGTGAATATGAAACGACATATTTGTTGTGGAACTGTTGTCAGTTCATATATATGCTATAAATTCATGCATGAGGAAGATGTTGGAAATCCAGATGACGTGACTACTAAGTCAGTCTCTCTTATAACGTGTCTGATAAGTCATTTTCTTTTGTGCATCGTCACCATCTTATAACGACAGACGCTCTTGGTCTTTATCGTAAATGTTGATCGATCCAATCATTTTTGGGTCTCGTCACTTGTATCGTGGGGTGATGATGTGAAGAAGCTGAATCAACTCACCTCTTGTAACAGTCATCTGTACAGGTGCAACAATAATGAGGATATGAAAGGTAATTATTCTTCCTGAAGGAGCGTGCACGACATTCTGAATTAAAAAAATGAAATGCTAGTCCTATAACAAACTTGAAGATGATGTAACATCACTTTTAGAGAGTATTTGACATCCATAGTTGCAGTGTGTAATTCTGTGATGATCATTGTTGGTGTCATTTTGTTTATTTTCGTATTTTCTATTGGCAATGTATATATGTGAGCATGATCATTGGAGGCGCGCTCTAGTTCTTATTGGGTGTAGCTAATACAGATTGTCATAGTTATTCTGTAGTAGAATATTATTATTGTTTGTAGTGTCTATTTTTTTCTCAGACGTAATTGGTGTCTGCTACATATTCATAAGTTTACAGTGTGAAATTTCTTTGATATTCTATCAGTCAAATGATTTGGAGACTGAACACTGTGTATTGTTTCTCAAATATGTATAGTTGCAGAAGTTAGAAAGTATTGTGCTCAGACATTCATTGTTACTTAATAAAATCATTATTTTTTGGTGTGACTGGGTTTTTCCCTCGAGGAGGAGGGTTTTCCCAAGATAAATATTGTCTTATTGTTTCTTTTACGATGTTTTGCTGCTTATTTTCATTCTTGGTCTAAAACATTAACAAATAGAAGGTTGAAATCTGTACATAGAAAGCAGTCCAGAGGAAGGAATGGTGCATGTTGGTTTTGTGGCAAACCGGGCCACACAAAGAAAATTTTTTGGAATTATAAAAGGCACGGGACAAAGTCATTAATAATGAAGCAAACACTGTAGCTGAAAAAGATGATGGTGTTTGGGTCTTGGCTGTTGGTGACACGGTTGTAGATTTGTGGGTGCTTGATTCTGGTGCTTCTTTTAATGCTACTTCATGTTGGGAGGCCTTTACAAATTTCAAAGAAGGTACATTTGATAAGGTTTTTCTTGGTGACAATAAGGAATGTGAAATCGTAGATAAGGGAGATATACTTTTGCATTTGAAAAATGGAAATAAATGGATTTTAAAGGATGTGAGGCATGTTCTATTGTTAAAACAAAATTTAATATCAGTGAACCATCTTATTGCTAGTGGGTGTAACGTTAAATTCTCTTTAGATACTTGGAAAGTAACCAAGAGAGTTTTGGTGCTTGAAAAGGGAAAGAAGCCAGGTAATCTTTATATTTTAGAATGCCATGGTGAATTGGGAGTTGCAATGACAGTCATGGATAAAAATTCAAAAATTTGGCAAAAGAGGCTCGGACATATGAGAAAGAAGGGGCTTGAAGTTATGCTTCAACGGGACCAACTTCCAGGCTTCAAATCTGTTGATTTGGAGTTATGTGAACATTGCCTTTATGGCAAACAAAATTGGACCAGCTTCTTGAGGACAGACCATGACCAAAAACTACTCCCTTGGAGGTTGTGCATTCCGACACCTTTGGACCTAGTGAGGTAACCTCTTTTGGAGGTACAAATTATTTTGTTACTTTCCTTGATAATTGCACTCGCAAAGTTTGGATTTGTATGTTAAATAGAAAAAAAGAAGTGTTTTCAAAATTTATAATTTTTAAGGCTCTTGTTGAAAACCATATTGGACATAAAATTAAATGTCTTAAACCTGACAATGGGGGAGAGTTTTGGTCTTCGGAGTTTGACATTTTTTGTGCAGAAAATGACATTCACAAAATTAAAGTGGTTTTGTTCACCCCTCAGGAAAATGGTGTAGTTGAGAGGTCAAATCAGACAATTCTTGAGAGAGCTCGGTGTATGCTCTCCACTACCGGATTGGGAAAAGAGTTTTGGATAGAGGCATGTAATACTGCAGTTTATTTAATCAATCATGCTCCTTCATCTCATTTGAACTTTGATATTCCGGAGGAGAGATGACTCGGGAAAAGAATTTCTTATCACCATTTGTGTGTGTTTGGCTCTGAAGCATTTGTGCATATTCCCAAGGAGCAGCGAACGAATTTTGATTTCAAATAAAGGTGTATTTTTCTAGGATATGGTGAAGATCAATTTGGTTTTAGGTTGTGGGATCTCGTTGGCAAAAAGATTCTTCGTAGCCGAGATTTCGTATTTAATGAGAAAAAAATTCTAGGTTTGCAACCACAAGACACATCTTCAAATGAAAATTTAGATTTTGATTTATTTGATAATGGCAATGATGTAGATAAGGCACGAGGAAATGTTACAAAAGCACATGTTAGTTTTCAGCCATCTTCAATTGTTACACAGCCCCAAAATACTATTCCACAGCCTTCAACAAGTGGAACGTTGCCTTCCACAAGTCTTTCATTGCAGCCTCCCCGCAGCCTTCTACCAATTCAACGCTGCCTCCTCTTAGTCACATGTTGCCTTCCTTTTATAGCACGCTGCCTCTACACGTTAATAATTTGCCTCCTATTATTACATCTCTGCCTTCTATAAATAGCTCGCTACCCTTCAAAGTTCTACACAGCCTTTCCATCTTTTCAAACTCAAGCACAGGAAAATGAAATTCTTTCAGATGGTCGATTTGGGCAAAGGGACCTAAAATATGTGCACCAATAGGGCAATATATAGAGGCAAAGTAATGAAGAAAATGTAGAACAACAAGGTAATTTGCAACCAGAAGTGACTCCTCCATTAAGGAGATCTACCCAAGAGAGAAAGCAACCAACAAAATTTGATGACTATGAATTATTGCTCTCTGATGAGGCAGAGCCTGCAACTTTTAAACAAGCTTGCAAAGATGTGAATTCAGTGAAATGGATGGAGGTGATGATGAAGAAATGGATTCTTTGCATTCAAATGAAAAATGGGATTTGGTTCCTCTTCCGCCAAATCAAAATCCACTGAAGAATAAATGGGTATATCATGTGAAAGAGGAAGATGGTGGTCATACACGTTACAAGGCCAAATTGGTTGTGAAGGGTTTTTCTCAAAAAAAGGCATTAATTTTAATGAAATTTTTCCACCAATTCTGAAAATGCACACTATTCCTGTAGTGTTAGGCCTAGCAGTTGTTTGGGATCTTGAACTTGAGCAATTAGATGTCAAAGCAAATTTTCTTCATTGAGATATTGAAGAAGAATTGTATATGGAGCAGCCTGAAGGTTTTGCACAGTAGGGTCAAGAACATTTATATTGCAGATTGAAGCGGAGTTTGTATGGGCTCAAGAAAGCCTCGACTCAGTGGTACCTTAATTTTGATAGCTTCATGACTCAGCAACATTTCACTCGTTGTGATTCAGAGACGTGTGTTTATTACAAGAAGCTTGCAAATGGTGAGTTTGTTATTCTTTTACTCTATGTTGATGATATGTTCGTAGCTGGCACTAGTGTGAGGATTGTTCATGAGTTGAAACAACACTTATTTCAACGATTCGCCATGAAAGATTTAGGGGCAACAAAGAGGATTCTTGGGATGAATATAATCAGGGATAGAAATAAGAGACAACTCAGATTATCTCAAGAAAAATATATTTTGAAAATCTTAGATAGATTCAATATGAAGAATGCCAAACCCGTTAGTATTCCTTTGGCTAATCATTTTTTCTTATCTTCAGCTATGTGTCCTAAAATAGAATAGGATCAAGAACCCATGAAGGGTGTTCTATATTCATCAGCAATTGGCAGTCTCATGTATGTCACGATTTGTACTCGTCTGGATATTGCACATGCAGTGGGAGTTGTGAGCAGATTTATTTGTAATCCGGGTAACTCACATTGGCAGTCAGTACGGTGGATCTTCAGGTATTTGAAAGGTACTTCACATCATGTTTTATGTTTTGGTGGTAAGGATACTCAACTACAGGGATATATTGATTCGAATATGGTTGGAGACTTGGATAAACGATGCTCTACTACCGTTTATGTGTTTACTTTTGCCGAAGCAGCAATAAGTTGGGTTTCTCGATTGCAACAGGTGGTTGCACTTTCAACTACCGAGGCTTAATATATTGCTCTCACTGAAGGAGCAAAGGAAATTATATGGTTGTAGTGGCTGTGAAGTGACCTATGGTTTAAGCAATCAGTTTTTACTTTGTTTTGTGATAGAAATAGTGCTATTCACTTGGCCAATAATTCCGCCATTCACAATCAGACAAAGCATATAGAGCTTCAATATCATTTTATTAGCCATGTTATTGAAGAGAGTAAGTTGCAGGTGGAGAAAATTGACACGTAGTTGAATCCAGCTGATATTTTGACGAAGGTTGTACCTAGGGAGAAGTTTAAATTCCGTAGAGCTTATCTCGGACTTGTCCAGCTCTGACAATAAACCTGCAGTGGGGGGATATCTCTGAGCAGCTATTTGGTCTACAAGTGGGAGATTGTTGGGTTCGGTGAAGCCCAAATATTCTAATTACGTTTGTAGCTTCTCTTACTCGAAACAAATATTTCCTTGTAACTGGCTTGTTTTTTGGCATGTTTTGCTAATTTAGAAGTTGACCGCTAAGGTGGATTTTTCCATCTTGAAGATGAGACTGAATTATAAAAGGAGTTGTGGTTGCTCGAATATATATTGTATTCGAAATTAATAATAAGAGATAATTATTGAAAGTTGACGTAGCCATTATTGGGTGAACCACTCTAAATCTTGTGTTTTTTATGTCTTTTAAATCTTTTAAATTATGTTCTTATTTTTCTACAATTTTTCATCAACAAGGAGTTCACAGTTTTAGAAGCAAGCGTTTGAAGACACAGCCACCTGTGAAATATGAGGAGCCATAGATACTGAGAGAACACAACCAAAGAAGAAATCATCAGTGTCCAAGAATGAAAGAACAAAAAGAGAAGAGACTACTGTAGCAATTGAAGAAAATCATCACCAAACTATAGCCACATGTAATGTCCCCTTTTTGAAACAGAATCAAATAATAAACAATAATAATATAATTTTTTATTCTTATTTTTTGATAGGCAAAGGCCGAAGCCATAATAATTTTATTAATCATAAAGAACATTAAAAAAAAAATTGTTCACTGCGAGCACTAGTAGGAAAGAACGGATAAAGAAAACCTTCAGTCTAGCCCGGGATAGAATCCAGATCATACATCGTTATAAAGGGGCATACCCCTTTGCAGAAAGATTAAACAAAGTATCTTTCAAAAATTTACAATACATAGTTCATTCAATTTTGATCATCTTAATGTGTTTATTTTGATATTCCACCAATTCTCCATCAAGGCTTTTGGCCCCTTTCCTTCCCAATTCCTGCATCATTCATAACAAAGACAAAAAACAATGAAACAAAACATAACATCTTTTTTCATCTGTCTATTTTTATGGTTAGCATAAGATAACATGCGCTTTTGATATGTAAATTGTACTAAGAACCCCTTAATACAGAATAACCGTACTGTTCTATCCAAGGAAACATATGAAAAATATACAAATTGCTAAAAAAGGTCTTACACGGGACCAAATCCTTTAATGAAAAACGGTCTTGTAAGAAGATTCGGATCCTTCTGGGAACAACTACTATTAATAAGACCATACTCACCCATACCCTACGAAAATATAACATAAACAATTATTTCTAAGTACTTCCATGACACCTTCTATGAAATGTTTTTATCTAATCTATTCCTGCATAATTTTATTGATAGCCTTTTGAATATAGACCACTATTGAAAAATGCATATGTATATAAATATATATTTCTACATATGTGTGTGTGTGTGTGTGTGTGTGTGTGTGTGTGTGGGGGGGGGGGGGGGGGGGGGGGGGGGGNCGGGGGCTGTTAAGAAAGACACAAACACTCAATAAGTCATTGCATTAGCACAAAAGGTTAGATAAAATAGTCAAAACCACTAATATCGACCTATTGCCTTCTAACTAAGAGGAGTGTGATTGGTAACATATTAGCCCTCAAAATATGCTACAATCAGTGACGAATACAACCTAGCATGAAGGATTTTAGTTTTAAATCAAGCTAAAAAGAAGATAAACAAGCATTCTAGCTCTAAGCATGTGAATAATAACAATGGAAAAGCATGAAATAAGAAATTAAATACTAGTCTAGGATTAATCCAACAACATAACAATGTATTTTTGATCTAAGGTGAAGGCTCTTTTGCTCTAAAAAATGGCTTCTATTTATAGAAGAATGGGAGAGAGAGAGAGAGAGAGAGAGAAGGCACATTAATGAGTTGGGAGATTCATTAATGGAGGTGTAAAAGCCATTAATGCCCAAGGCATTAATAAGGCATGGGAGAGACATAGGCTTAAGGCATCTTCATTAATAAGGTATTAATGAAAGCCTTAAAGGAGCATGGGAAGGGTTAAGGGTCAAGCTTGAGAAGGTGTACCTTGAGAAAGGAATCTTGAGATTCTTTGACTTTCTCAAGTGGGTGGAGTTGTTAATCATTCCTTAATGGAATGTGACAACATTAGGAAGTGGGTTAGGGTAGAATTAGGCTTAGAATTAAATTAGCAAGGGTGAATGGGTTGAGAAGGGTTAGAACCCAGGGTAGAAGTGGTTGAGATAGGTTAGGTTGGGGTTTAGGGGAATATTAATGAATGAATTAAACTTATTTAATTCATTCAAAAATAGGGATTTAATTATTTAAACAATGAAATTGCTTTTTAATAATTAGGGGACTATAGCCATTTTAATTAAATTAAATAAGCTAGGGGAATGGATTATTTGCAAGTGGGTAATTGATTTCGGGATTTATTTAATTCCTTTATAATTAAATACTATAGCCATGTTTGAATTTTGGTTGGATTTAATTGGTTTGAATTGATTTGAATCATATGGCTATAATAGTTAATATAATTCAGTGATAAAAATCACCTCGGACATTAAATTGATTTGAAGATTTATGCCAAGCAGTAACAGGGTTGTTTGGACATAATCGAGAGTATGATCACACTTAGGGCAAATAGGATCCATAGTTAGAACAGACCAAATTTAGGTGGTTACATTTGCCCCTCTTTGAATTGATGTGCGAGCAGCGCATTGATTCAAAGAAAGTTTTCGATTTTGACTTCAGAAAGATTGAGAATCTCGTTCTTGGTTGTCGAACGAAATGTTGATGAGATCAGTCTCGCACTTGATCGAACCAAACTGGTAGAATTGATTTTGAACTTGGTTGCCATCCAAAGATCAATAAAAGATTTTAAAGATACCAATTCTAAACTTGGTTGTCGTCCAAAGATTGATAATACTGATTCTGAACTTGGTTGTCGTTCGAAAATCAGTAAGAAGTTGTCAGGAGCTTAATAAAAATATTTTATAATGAGGAAACATAAGATATCCAACTTATGAGAACCAAAGCTTTCTATCCAACAGTTCTGACTTTAGTCAAGAAAATTGTTATGCCCCTAATTTGTTTGATAACGAAGTCGTTTTGATGCAGTTTTGAGCAAAATTTAATTGATGATAGTATGATCATGCCCCCTCGGGAACGAAATCGAAGGAAAAGAAATAAATCCCTCAGTTGAAAAGAACATAACACTTGCAGGAAGCGGTAGAGCAAGAAAGAGTGAAATAAACGCACGACTACCAAGTTAATTACGTGAAAAAATGAGTGAGAATAATGATATAATGATGTTTAGGCCAAGATGTACAATGAAATGTGTAGTTTTGACCAATGTTGGGAACAAATGAAGCAAAGTCGTAATTTTTGAAACTATCACAAAATGACACGGTGCTGGCAAAAACATCGTAGGCACCTTCGATTTAGTTCCCGATTGAGTAAAAAGAGAATAGAAATGAATCTGTAGTTGTCCGGGAGGAGTTTCAGAAACCCTAAATGTCTCAAAAGACCTATATAAGCCTCCAAAAGTACCATTTCACTATTCATTTTCACTTTCCTCCATAGAAATTTAGAGAGCTATGCAACGAAGATGGTAGTCCTTGTGAGGAAGCACCATTTCGAGATGAGCCGCCGACATCAGCAACCAGCTGACTACCCACCGCCGGTAAGTGCTCGATAAACTACCCTGTGAATTTTGCATTTTTGAATTTCATGCATTTTTATGAATTTTAGAGCTAGTTGAAGTTAGGATCGCATCCGTTTTTCCGGATTTTTGTGTCGCATCCGGGTTTTCCCGGATCGCATCTAGTGTGAATGCTTTTGTCTTATTTTTAGTTAAAATTTATCAAGGGATCGTATCCCGTTTACTTGGGATCGTACCCCGCGTTTAGGATCGCATCCTGTATACACAATCGCATCCTGTATTTCCAGGATCGCATCTGGTAGAAGACTTAGAGTTTTTAATGTTTTGATCTATTTGCATCCTGCGAACTTTGAAATGACTTGGCGGAGTAGGAGTCTGCCCTTTGTCGTAGATAGTTTCTGATGTTTTACTGTTGTGTCCAAAATCGGGCCCAGTTTGAGGTAGTCACATTTCGCGGCACTTATCCAGCACATGTTCTTGCATTGTCTGGCCAATTGTCAGATGATGACCAGACCACCGTGATCCGATGTGGATTACGTTCCTTGATAGGTTTACCCGAGATCAGGGTAAACTGTGGGTTTTTGACTGCACTGGCTGAGAGATGGCATTCGGAGCACAACACCTTCCACTTACCCACTGGAGAGATTACTGTGATGCCGGAGGATGTCTGGAGGATACTCTGCATGCTGATGGTTGGACATGAGGTTTTCTTTGAGTCCAGAGCTGGCGTAGCGATTGGGACTGCACAGAGATTCTTTCAGGATGATACCATAGATAAGAGATATTTGTCATGGGATTACATGGTCGATCACTATGATCGATTGGTTGTGTACTTAGCCGGCTTAGTAGGTAGCATCCTTATGCCGGATAGGGGTCAGCATGGATTCCTGGTTGGCTGGGTGAGCATGGTTGAGCAGATGATCATCCACCGCCGATGTTTTGCTTGGGGGAGCTGTATATTAGCCCACATGTACAGAGAGCTTCATGAGATTGTATACCATCACACCCGCAATATGACTGTGGGTATACTCATTCTTTAGATTTGGGCTTGAGAGCACATCCCTGTCACACGGCCGATTGTAGATAGGCAGAGGGCACCTGAGCAGCCCTATGTGTATATGTATGCAAGCCTTTTACAGCAGCCCCATTTGGGCAAGGTCGAGTATTGGCGCCGTCTTTTTGATGATATGACCGAGGTCGTTTGGCGACCTTATCTAGACTGCGAGGTGTGGACTTCTGATGCCCGGCAGGTACCATTTTTATGTCAGAGCAGATATCTGATTGGCCGGACGAGGTACATTATAGAGCACTTTCTGATCACTAGAGTTCTGAGGCAGTATGGTCGGCGATAGGGCCATATAGAGGATGTTGCAGTTTATGCTCGTATCCGAGATGAGACACCCCTATGGGGTGCACAGCTGACTTATGAGACTGCATCCCAGGAGATCCGAGACATGGTGGCAATAGATTGGGACCTTCGTCCAAATGTAGAGGATGCAGGTGTTTCAAATGGGTATGCTGTTGAGATGCTCCAGCATCCATTTCCGCAATTCACTGTGCCCGAGGAGATCATCCCTCATATAGAGGAGCCACTTGATTATGACCCTAATGATCGATCGGCCAGGGGGAGAGGAGGTGCACAAAGAGATAGAGCTCTGGGCAGACATCGGGGCCGTGACGGTAGTAGAGATGGCGGCAGAGACGGCAGGCCTCCTCCCCCAGATGATAGACATGATGGAGATGATAGGGGTGGTGACGGAGAGGCCGTAGATATAGGTGTTGCCAGTAGCAGTGGGCGGGGCAGACGGCAAAGGTTCAGATTTGTGGCCCCACAAAGAGATCCTGGTCCACTTCTGACTAGCGACCAACAGAGGCAGCGACAGCAGGGGCCACCAGAGAGGCCAAAGGATCAGGATGCAGGCCGGGATGGAGATCCTTTGTCGAGATGTGAGCAGGAGAGGGAGCAGCTTCGAGCTCATATTACAGCCTTGGAGGCTAGAGCTATAGCAATAGAGTCGAGGCTGGCTATATCAGATGCCTTGCTTTTAGATCGAGATAGGCAGATGGAGAGATTGAGGGCAGAGAGGGACGCACAGGCCCGCACAGCAGTCCATTAGGGACAGAGGGCCACATATTATTACGCCCTATATCACGTCGTAGTGCCAGAGAGACAAAGAACTCCTACATTTTCTTGAGTGGCCCAGCAGTCAGAGGGGGCCATGCCTCCTCCATTAGCGCCCTTTGCGCCACCTCCCCCTCCTGCTCCTGACCAAGGAGAGGGGGCAGGACAGAGCTGAGATTTTTGTATCTTTTTGACAGGCACATTTTGAGATCATACATGTATATCTGGATCCTGCTGAGATCCCCTCTTTTGTATATTACATTCATACATATATCTCATTCATTTTTGGTGTACTAATACTCTTTATGCTCGCTGATACACTTTATGCTTTCTGATACTCTTTATGCTTTGAGTTGTACCATATTATGATGATATATATCTGATGCAGTTTCTTGATTCTGACATGTTTCAGGAGTACTTTTTGCTTCCATAGATGTGGTAAATGTATCTTTTGCACATGTGATGATATCTTGGTCTCCTGATGAGTTAATTTTGCAGATGATAACATCATTTTATGATTTGGATGCGATGAGTTATTACTGATACTAATGCAAATGTATGTTTCTTTTGATTTTTTAGTATGCAAAATAGATGTATGGATGCACTTTAGGACGAAAAAGTAAAAATGCAATACATGGATTCTTTATTTGCTGTATTTTCCAGTTCCTTCTTTTCAATGAATGCAAAATGTATGCTACGGATGTGCAATGATATTTGATATCAGTAATATAAATGATGTAATTAACTTGATTTTTTTAGAAGAAGATAGAAGCCATTTTTGAGCTTAAAATTCCTTATGCTGTTATTTCGTTGATAAATGCATCAGGCAATCTCTAAATGCAGCTATATGCAGACTCTTAGGACTTGTCACTGATTAGCAAATATTGCACCATTTTTATCATCATTGGGCGATTTTGGAACGGATACCATCTGATAGTACAACCATAACTAATACCCACTGATATTATGAAAGTATGAATACTATATTTTATTGAAATGTCAGAAATAGACTTAGGCATTAAGACATAGAAGCCAGGGTAACAAAAATAGTCACCTTCCTTTTAATATACCAGATTCTAATTAAGGCAAGATATTGGACCCGCAATGACCTTGAAAATTCATATCCTTGGGTACATTATGATTTGTATACCTTAGAAAGAACCTGGATCAGAAAACAGACAAGGAAATTGTGTCAAACTCACCATAGTTTACACATAACAAAGATCAAGATATATGCGGCTATCCACCCATAGTGGCAGCTCTTACCATAAACATCCAAGTCAGGTGAAATTTATAGGATCATTTGGAACAATCACCATACACAGAAAATCAAGAAAATATTATGCCTTCTATCCTTGTGACTCTTTGTCTTTGCGCAGACGTTATTGAGCAACTAAGAAGACATAATGAATTATCAATTGAGAATCAATCAAATAAAATTTATAATTACTTAGATGCCCCTAGTTGAAAACATCATCAAGACATAAAAAAACCATAATCAAACCATTAATCAACTGTGTGTTTAAGTAGTACCTATTCATTCATCTGTCAAACACAGTTAGATTCATCAAACCAGAAAATTAGAATATAAGCAATATGGTGTTCCATGTCCGTGCCTTGATAGGATAATCCATTTATGTTTGTGATCCAAGATAGCCTTGTAGGAATGTTGTCACTGTCAATGTCATGTCTGAATATGTGATGTTTGAAAAAATACCCTTGTTTTGAAAAAGTGACATTTTTTTTCATGTGTCGAGAAACATTGTGTCCGCGAGGCAAACCACCCTAGAGAAACCTGGCAACTACGACCGACTATGCCAACAAAGATGCCCCCAGTGCAGAATGACTTATTCCTAAGACATACAGATAGAAAAATCCCAAGCGAGAACAAGATAGTCATTTGCGAAGAATGAAGTCAGCGTATGAGCACAAGCAAAATTATGAAGGCCTTGTGTCAGTAGTGCATTGATAGATGGAGCGCAGAACACAAGTGATGCCTGATTGCCAAGTTTTCACCACTTGGCAAGATCTTTTTCTTTCTTTTTGCTACCAAGATGCCTGTTTTACTAGGTGCTCATCAAGGCACTTTTCTCTTTTTCAATTTTTGTGCTATTTTTGCTTTTTTGAATGTTTTTGTAGTATCAAGGCGCCTGTTTACCAGGTTTTCACCAAGGATACCCATTTTGTAGGACTCTTTCCACTATTTTTGAATTTCTTTAGGATCAATTTTCTGAATGTTTTTGGTATTTTGCAAGAACTTTTTGCTGTACATGCTCTGCTAGCCGATACTTAAGCGTAGAACCGCTTCAAATGTAGAGTGTTGATAGGATCTGGAAAAACGTCTCCCTCAGGTGTAGCTAACTGATAAGCTCAAGTCCCAAAAGTGGCAGTGATAACATAAGGTCCCAGCTAGTTAGGTTCAAACTTTCCTTTCTATTCCCTGTTGGGCTAGTTATTAGGATTTTCCTTGAGGACAAGGTCTCCCCCTTCAAACTTGCCTGGTTTGACCTTTTTGTTGTAACCTTTGGACATTCTTGCTTGGTACACTTTGAGGTGATCGAACACTTGTTGTATGCACTCATCTAGTAGATTCAGAGAATTTATCCTATCTATACGGTACTGCTCATCAGTAACCAGTCCTTGTAAAGATATCCGCAAAGATGGAATTTCAACCTCAATAGGTAATACTGCTTCAGCGCCATAGACTAGATAAAATGGCGTGGCTCCAGTTGGTGTTTGGATGCTTGTTCAGTAGGCCCATAGTGCCGGATTCAGTTTTATATGTCAGTCTCTGCCAGACTTGCTCACAGTTCTGTATAGAATCTTGAGTATATTTTTGTTTGATGCCTCAGCCTGTCCATTACCTTGAGAGTAATAGATTGAGAAGCAATGTTGAGTAATATAAAACTGTTCACAAAGGTCATCAATGTCTTGATTTTTAAATTGGCCCCCATTGTCTATCACAATTGAAGAGGGTATCCCATATCTACAAATAATGTAGTTCAGAATGAACATAGCCACCTGTTTGCCA
>MU227756.1:240356-252590 GCA_018584345.1 Thuja plicata
TAAGTGTGGCTAAACATAGAAAAAAGCTATCTAAAAGATCACAACTCAAAATTGATCAATCAAAAGCAGTATTAGAAGCATCACTTCACACTCTTCAAGAAAGATTCGTGAATGGAATTAAGAGTTGTACATTTTCCAAAATAAAACACCCACTTTGTCTACAAACTTACAAGTAAGAATTAACAGAATTAGAAGTGTCACTTCATAGTTATCAAAAAAGAGTCCAAGAATGTCATTAGATAGAATTTATGTGCATATTTGTCAAAACAAAACATTCATTTTGTCTCCACATTTATCTTGACTTGAATTAACAGCATAACCAAAGGCATCAATCCCCACTCTTTGAGAAATGGTTGGTGAACGCAATTAACTGTATTTACGCATGTGTTTGTGAAAGAAACATCAATTGTACCTCACAATTCTTCAAATTTGTTTACAAAAATTAATAGCAGAAGCAAAAGCATCCTTCCACAGTCCACGTTCATCAAAAGGGATTCAAAGACTATCATTAAGACAATTAGTATGTATCCTTGATGAAACAAACATCCATTTTGTCTTAAATTTATCGATGAAAATTAACATTAGAATAAGAAGCATCACTCCACACTCTTCAAGAAAGAGTCAAAGAATGGCATTAAGAGATTTTTTGACAATGAATTGCGACACAAAACAAAAAAAAAATTGAATTCTAACAAAATCCAAATCTAGAGGCCCTAATACTCCCAACACATTTCCATACAAATGGAAAAAACGTAGACCAAAAGCAACGTGGCCAAGCAAAGAATTATGATGCAAATGATGCAAGCAGGCGAGGGCACTTCTCATAATGTGAGGGATCATCATCCTCCTTCTGACCTCGCTTATGAGACATGTTATTATCCTTGTAATTATTCAAACTGATGAAGAGGAGTTTGTCCATCAAAGATCTTTTGAGCGCCCTGTTGGTACTCTCATTTTTTAGACTACCATGGCACAATTTGCAGAAGCATCCAGTGTTACATCATGGAAAATCAGAGTGGTAGATAGTTCTTTTGGTTTCATTTTCAGGTGGAGGGTTTGCAAAAAGGAAAGTGTCATTTAAGCCACCCAGGGCCCCTCCATGCATGTTTGTAACGAATGAAACAACCAGAGTTCCATGGTGCTTGTTCTTCTTTATTTTATTTAAGGAAGTTCTAAGGATTTATCCCAGATTGGTCATGTTGGGATATGCCTTAACCTTTTTAAGTCCCAGCGCACAATAAGGAAGTTCCAAAGAGGCACACACCTTTTGGCAGGTGGTTCATGAATGCGTAGTTAAGTGGTAGATAGTTGGTGGTTAGTAAAAGGGTTTTCGTGGGCTCGTGGCTACGACAGAGGACGGGTTGCACGTTCTCGATATCCCATGAATAAGTATGACGATGAAAGAGAATGGTCAAGGGATAGCGAGGTTGTGATGTGTGGTAGTGTGGGCTAGCCAAGCGGCGAGGCAGATAGTTGGACAAGCTGACAGGTGTTGGGTCTTCGTGATCCCGTGATCCGAATGACTAGGAGTGAGAAATAGCTTGGGATCACAATAGTGTGACGCATGGCAGAGTAGGCCATCCAAGCGATGAGACAGACAGTTAGAGAGGCCTCCAGGTGGCGTCTACTTGTGATCACCCGAAGGGAATGACTAGGAGATAGAAAGATCACAGGAATGCGACGGTGTGACATGTGGCAGGGTTGGTCAAGTGGATCGGTGATGTGGCAAATGTGGCAGCGAATCAGGTGGTGCCACATGGCATAGGCGGTAAGGTAGACAGTGAGACCGAAGTGGACAAATGGCATCTTCCCATCATCCCACAAAGAATGGTGACATAGAGAGAGAAGGATCATGGCATGGTGAGAGTGCGACGTGTGTCTAATTCAGGGCGACGAAGGAAAGATAAGTAGTACATTTTTTATGATGAGGTTGACATTCTTTTAATTCAAGAGGTTAAAATGTCTTATGATAATTTTGAGGAGTTGATGGGAAGGCTATGGCCTGGGGCCAATTTTCTCTACTCTAAGGCTCAAGGAGCTTCAGGAGGTATAGCCACCCTTTGGAACCCGTCTAAGGTCAGGGGTGATGCTTACAGTTTTTCCCACCACCACCTGGCAGTGGCCTTCACCTCCCCAAAGGAGGACTGGCTCTGTTTCAACATTTATGGTCCTAATACCCGACAGCGAAGAAGGGGTGTTTGGGAAGGTCTAAAGTTGTCTTTCTTGAGTCTCAAGGATTCCAAGCTCATGGTGGCGGGAGATTTTAACTCTCCTATGTTTCCCTCTGAGAAGTGCGGAGGTAATTTGGATTACACTGATAGTATGGGAGACTTGGCTAGCTTTGTTGGGGATAATGGTCTTTATAATGTTGAGCTAAGAGGTAACCCCTTCACCTGGACAAACAACCGAAAAGGGCGTCATCTCATACAGGTCCGCCTGGACCATGTCTTCCTATCTTCCACTTGGGATTTGGGGGCAGCCTCCTCTTTGGTTGTGCTCCCTAGGATGACTTCGGATCATAACCCCCTCATTCTTAAATGGGTGGATGTTCGATACCAATACCCTGCACCTTTCAGATATGAGATTATGTGGGCCTCACACCCAGGCTTTCATCAGAAGATCCAGCAATGGTGTTCAATTCTAATCAAAGGCTCAGCCATGTTTAGGGTTGTTTCCAAGCTTGAGCTTATCAGAGGAGTGGTTAAAGGTTGGAGAAAATTCACCTTTGGAGACATCTTCCACACTAAGAAGGCGTTAACTGAGAAACTTGATGCTCTCCAAAGTAAAATAGCTAGAGGTGATCTGTCGGGTGATCTGCACTTGGAGGAAGAAAATACTAGGAGATGTTGGAAGGAGACATTGGCCAATGAAGAATTTTTCTAGAAACAAAGATCTTGGGTCTTATGGATGAAGGAGGGGTACCGTAACACTGCCTTTTTTCATCAATTGGCCTGCAAACACAAAAAATAAAAATTCAATCACCACTCCCAAGAACTCGGGGGGGTAGGAAATCTCTGACCCTATTCTGCTTGGAGGTTTAGCCACTGATTATTTCTCCACAGTTTTCACCAATATATCTTCTGGGGACTCTGTTAGCCTCTAGGACCATCTCATTTCTCAACTCCCCAGGGCTATCACGGGAGATGACAATAACATGCTCATGTCAAGGGTCTCTGATGAGGAGGTTCGAAGGGCGGTCTTCTCCATGGGATCCTACAAAGCCCCTGGTCCAAACGGGTTTCCCCCTGCTTTCTTCCAATAATTTTGGGATATTATCGGTTATGATGTCATTCATGCTGCCAGGGACCTCATCAGATGTAAAAAACTTCTTAAACAGCTTAATGACACCTATATTGTGTTGGTCCCCAAATGTGCGGAGCCCAAAATCATGGAGGTCTTTAGACCTATTAGCCTTTGTAACACTTTATATAAAGTCTTCTCTAAAATTATGGTTAATTGCATCAAACCTCTCCTAGACAAAATTATCAGCCCCAATAAAAAGGGATTTGTCCCCGGTCGACAAATTATGGATGTTGCCATCACTACCCATGAAATTCTTCACTCCATTGACCGTAGCAAGGTCGCAGGGATGACCCTCAAGCTGGATGTTTCTAAAGCCTATGATAAAGTTAATTGGACTTTCCTCTATAAAGAAAGTCTTGTCTGCTTTTGGTTTTTGCAGAGCAATTCATCGACCTCATTAAGGCTTGTTTGGAGACTGTGAGATTCTCAGTTTTATTTAATGGTAAACCTGGTGCTAAATTTTTCCAAGGAAAAGGTCTTCGCCAAGGGGACCCCTTGTCTCCTTGGTCGTAACATGATGGAGATGGCCCATTCCAAAGCAATTGTGGGGATCAAGTCGGCCATTACTGTTCAACCAGCGAACCTGCAACAATTCGTTGATGATACTTTCTTCTTTGGGGCCTCCTCGGTTAGGGAAGCTAAAATGTGGAAGCGCCTGTTGGACAACTACGCTACTGCTTCGGGATAGCATATCAACTATCACAAAAGCTGAATGTTCTTCTTTAACACTGAGGACCTGGTTCAGAAAAAAATTTGAAGATCCTGGGATGCCAAGATGACAAGCTTCCTGCTACCTACCTTGGCCGTCCACTGACTGTCAAAGATGTGAAGAATGAATTCTGGAATTCTATCCTTGAAAGGAACCAAAGGAAACTGGCGGGCTGGAAAGGTAAACTCCTCAGTAATGTTGGTAAACTACAACTCCTTGCTACTTCCCTGCAAGGTATTCCAATTTATTTTTTTGTCTATATTTAAAATATCTGGTTTCATGGATGACAAGCTTGAAAAAATTCAATGTACCTTAATTTGGTTGGGGTCTGAGGAAAAGAAACGCCTCCCGTTGGTCTGTTGGGATAAAGTTTGTCTCCCAAAAACCCTGGGGGGGCTGGGTTTAAGGAAAATTCGCAACCTTAATAGAGCTCTGCTTTCCAAAATGGCTTGGACCATGGTGCGGGGAACTGTTGATTGGTGCAAAATCATGGAAGCCAAGTATCTAGATGGGGGATGCTACTGTAAACTCTGCATGGTGCAGGGCCACCCTGAGGGCTCCAAAATCTAGAACAATATCCTCAAATGCAAAAGTATATTGGAAAAGGGGAACATCTAGTCGTTGTGTAATGGTAAGGAGATCAGATTCTGGGATGACCCCTGGCTGCCGGACACCATCATCAGGAACTCTCGTTTCTCTCAGTTGAGGAACATTTTAACCCTTGGGGTTGGTTCGTTGGTCTCCAACTTCATCTATAATGGTAAGTGGATTGACCTCCTCCCTTATCTTCAAGATAGACTGGACCTAACCAACCTAGCAACTAAACTCAGGGACTTGTTGCTTTCGGTCTGCATCCCTATCATAGACCGACCTGATAGATTGCTTTGGAGACACACTCAACTTGGCGGGTTCTCTGTCAGATCAACCTATGGTCTGCTTATCAATGACAATGCTGACATTTCTTTTTGGAGGAAGGTTTGGCAGCCACAATTAATCCCTAAAGTTAACTTTTTTCTGGTGGACAATTCTCCATGGGAAAATCCTCACCCTTGGCAATCTTGTCAAAAGAGGGTTTAGCCTTGCTAACAAATGTTGCCTGTGCAAGAAAGCTGAGGAAAGCTCTAACCATATCATGCTTCACTATGAGTTCGTTGTTGGGATCTGGCAGCAGATCCTCTCTAGACTCAACCTCCCGTGGGATTCAAACCACAACATCTAGGATATGCTTCTTGAGTGGCACTCGCCTTCACAACACCTGTTGATAAAACTCTTATGGAACCAAATTCACCCTATATTCTATTGGGTTATTTGGAAGGAATGCAATAATAGGATATTTAGAGATACTAAACTCACTACTAAGGATGTTTTCTACCTCAGGTATAAACTCTTACAGGAAAATTTGCTGGTGGGAAGCTAGAAAAGCCCTAATTTCCCCCCTACTAACTTTGACTGGAAGATTGCTAAGGATTGGGGATTGGGCATGGGGTTTGCTAGATTTGACAACACTAAACTAAGAACCAGAAAGGCTACTGTTTGGGACCCCTCAAGCCTACTGGCACAAACTTAATTTTGATGGGTCTGCTCGGGGTGGGCTACAAGCTGGAGGGGGAATCATACGGGATCACTGGGGGAGAATGGTTGCCTCTTATGTTGGTCCCCTCATTGACCACTCGGTTAACCAGGTGAAGGCTATGGCGCTCTTATGGGGACTGAATTTCTCTCTTAACTTGGGCTGCAACAGGATTGAGGTCGAGGGGGATTCCAAGGTAATTATTGAGGCTGTTGGTGGTTGCACTACAGCTGGGTGGAGAGTTGACCCTATCCTATATGATATAAGAGGTATGTTGGGTCGCTTTAATGAGACCACCATAAAACACATTTACAGGGAAGGGAATTCAGTGGTTGATTCCATGGCAGTTGTTGGATTGCAGACAGATGGCTTGCGATGTTGGTGTGATGTTACTCAGCTGCCCAAAGATACTCAAGAGCTACTTACGCGGGAAATGAGCGGTGCCAACAACAAAAACCAAAATGTTTAAAAATCAAAGACTGATTCAAGTGCTAAAAGGCGGACCTCAAAGCTATATCCATTATAGCTTGGCTATTTGTCACATTTGGAAATGCCACGTGGCCTTCGAAAGTGGGTTCCCCAATTTTTTTTGGCGGTGGACGTGGCCTACTGGCGTCACTCCCTCTATAAAGTGTCATTATGTCTTTAAGTGGCATCATATACAATTGCGATTTAAGGATATTAATAAAAGATACGACAAAGAATGCTTTGATTGTGATTACGGGTTATAGCGCCACTCCCACGTGTTAACCCCGGTGGCATCCTTGGCGGTGTTTTTTGTGCCTAAAGGCAATTATTATAGCAGTTTTCGTACGTGAACTGACAAATGTTTAAGGCCAAGTTATAACCTCATTTTTCCATTTCACGCAACTACTCTGCTTTGTTTTCGTGCTCTGGTTTATGGTGGTATTGTGCTTTGAAGGGTTTATGCTCTTGTTGGGTGTGGGTTGTGTCTAAATACTCTGCTAATATGGATGGGGATCGTCATAGGATTAAACCAGACAAGATTGAGGAGGAGTTCTCCTCGAACCTGATGGTGATGTATTTCTGTAAGGAAGGAGGGATTCTGCCCTTCATGAAATGCTTGACTGGGCACAATGAAATGATATCTCAAAAGTTTGCCAAAAGCTGGAATGAGAGAAGGGTCACCATAAATGGTATCACCTTTGAGATCAATGAGGAGGTTATTAGTAAAGCCACTGGTATGGCCATCACGGGTAGGAAGTGGAAGAAAACCACCAAAACCCAGGCGAAAATAGAGTTTGACCAGTTTTTTGCCAAAGATGACAAACCAGTGTCAAAGAATTGCGGTTATAGCAAGGCTAACCTCCCAGAGTTCTGGCCGAAGATGTGCAAGCTGGTTATGAAGTATTTCACCCTAGAGGGCCATTTCAGTACGTTCTACAATTATCACCTCCCTTTTCTTAACTACCTTAGGCATAATTTATTAATTTCCTTGCCTTTTTATCTTCTGCATTCCTTGGAAACCATTGTGGCTAACGTGAATGATTCGCTTTCTCTCGGTAAGAAACCTATTTACCTCCACCAGGGGCTTATTTTTAGAATTTACCACTTTCACCGTGCTCTCTTCCCTTTGCCCATCATGCAAATTACCCATGTTGCCCAGCAAATGTCACCCTTGGTCTCGCTCAACCAGGGCATTCCCTCACCTTCTAGATCCATCAGAGGCTCTACCCCTGCTGCCAACCATAAATCTTCTGAAACCCACCCTACCCCTGCTTCGCGTGTGAGCTGCAAGCATGACCTAACCCTTGACAAATCCCCCCAGCCTTAAAAAAAATGCAAGAAATTTTACATCAACCTAGAGTGCCCTCATAATACTGACCCCCAACCCACGAGTACTTGTCGGTCCTCTCGGCTTGCCAAGGAAAAGGGGAAACGTGCTATGAAGGATTTATTTGATAAAGAGGATGTCTCGGTTGAGTCTCCTAGCGGGGATGATAACCAGACGAATACTGATCATGAAGTAGAAAAGAATACTAACTGTGACACTGTGGCTGATGTGGGCAAGAAAGATTTCGCCCCTAACACTACAACGGAAAACCCTAAAAGTGTTATGGGTACTTGTCTGGTAGGAAAAATCAAGTTTGAAATTGTAAAACTAGAGAATACGGTGGCTAAATTGAATGAGGACTTGGCCAAAACAAACAGGAGGCTGGCAGATGTCAGCAAATTCACCCTCAAGGTCATGCACGCCTCTTCCACTACCCTCTGTTTGTTGAATGAGAAGGCTTCTGTTGGGAAGGAAACTGGGAACTCTTCAAGTTTCTCAACAAGGAGTGGGCGGACCTGTTGTTGTCGAAGCGCTTATGGGACAACAAAGGATCCAGCTAATGGTGAAGTGGGTGTTGTTACACTGTCGTCCCCAAGCCCTATAGTTGGGCCAATTTCTTTAATTTCAGTTTTAAGCTTAAGACTTTAATTTTGTTAAATAGCCTTGCATGGCTTGGTATTATTTTTTGGCTGATGGACTTTAATACTTTTCATATGTGGAAAACCTCTCACTACCAGTTTAGCTTCTACGTTTTGGTTTTTGATAGAGGTAGATGATGGTTTATTTGTTTTATTCTGCTAACTTTACTGATTTAATATGTTGTTAAGTTTGTTTAGTCAGCTCACTTCTGTACCTCGGCTCAGCACCCTCTTTCTGCTGCTTATATCAAAAACATATTCCTTCCCATTGTCATTTCTAAGAATTTTAATTTTAAAACCAGATTGCCTTTCAACAAACATATGAAATTCTACAAATATATCAAGAACTTGATCTTTACTATGCAAGAAATAGATCCAAGTTCTTCGTAAAGAATCATCAACAAATGCAAGTGCATACATTGAGTCTTAAATGGAGTTATTCTCCATGGGTCCCAATAGGTCACTATGAATGAGGTGCAACTTATGATGTGCCCTCCAAGATTGAACATGTGAAAATGATTCCCTATGCATCTTACCACTCATACAACCAGTGCATATAATTTTGGAAGAACAATATTAGGCAATCCATCAATCATATTCTTTTTTGCATCAAAGAGATATAATCCGAATTTAAATGGCCACGTCTTTCATGTCATACATTAAAAGCAATATTAGAATGCAATGAATACCTTGAAGTGGTAAAATCATAAAAATTAAATAAGTTACATGATCCATTTTAGCATTAGCAACAACTTTGCCAGTTTTAGGATTAATAACATAGCACATGCCCTTATGAAACTCAACCTCAAAATCTTGACATTTAATTGAGCAACATAATGAAGATTGAATTTCAAGTCAGGAACATAAAGAACCTCATGCAATTTTCCATTAGGAATAGTAACATCACCAAAACCTACAACTTAGCAACTATGCTTATTAGCTAATTGAATTGGTACGTTTGAAGTATCCGAATGCAAATAATCAAAAACTTCTCTATGAAATGTAACATGTTGAGATGCACCACTATCAATAATCCACTCTAAAGGGTTAGAAACATTATAACTAACAGTAAAAACATAACGAAATTGATTACCATTATTCTTCTTATAATGAGACTTTTGATTATTTTGATTCATAGGCTTCTTATCATTTTGCTTTTTAAAACAATTGTTAGTCACGTGACCATCTTTCCCACAATAGGTGCAATGGGGTTTTTTATTAAGACTATGCTTTTGATTATGATTATTATTGTTATGATTATTATAATTGTTATGATAGGGCCTAGAATTAAATTTATTATAAGAATAACTATGATGATTATGATTATTATTTGATCTAAATTGATTTTGATTTTGACTTTTAGACATGAATGTATGTTAATTAGATTTAAGAGTACCAAATTGAATCAACTTCGCTTCCTCTTGACGCAATAAAGTTTGAAAAATGATATAAGTTAATTGAGCAGCTAAACTAGGAAGAGCAAGTTGAGAATGCACATTAGTAATAAAATATTGAAATTGCCTAGGAAGACATTTCTTTAAAATAATATGAATTAAATGGATATCAATTAAAGTTGCTCCTAAACCATGCAATTGACTTTTAATGGAGTCAAATTTTAGCAAAAAATCATCTATAGTTTTGAAATCTGTATACTGAGATCCTCCTATTAATCTTGGAGTCGAATCTTTCTTGATTCATTAGGACTATCATAGGTGTTTTTCAAAATATCCAATGTTGCATGTGTTGTAGTATAGTTAGCAATCAAAATATATAAATCGAGACTTAAAGAAATTCCAATGTGGTCAAGTGCTTCCTCATTTTTAACATTTCAAGCGTCTATGTCAGCTTGAGGAGCATTAGTCGCAATGTCTAACATATGTTTAAAACGAAAAATGAAGGAAATATGTGTTTTCCAAGCATGATAGTTAGTATTGTTTAATTTAATTTCAGGGATAAGGGTAGACATAATTGCACAAGAACGTAAAAAATAGAGATAAACTTTATAATTAAACAATGTGTTAGAAACGGTGATAAATTAATGCCAAAGAATCAGAAAATTGAATCTAGCACAATACTAATAAAGATTTGAATAGTTTAAATAAACATTCTTTAAAAAGTTTAATTTTTTGTTGAAACTTGAATTTAAACTATAAAAATGAAATTTAAAAATCTTATTATATTGAAATTATAACTAAATGTATAAAATTTAGTTTAAAAAGAATTATTTAAACAAATTATTTAAAAAAATAAATTGAGCAAACTATTTAAAAAATAATGTATGTTAACTATGTAAAATAATTTATTTAATCTATTTAAACAATTTGATTAAACTATTAAAAAATTAATTAAACTATGTAAACAATGTATTTAAACTATAAAAAATAATTAATTTAAACTATATAAAAAAAATAAAAAATAAAAAAAACTTTTTTAAACAACTTTTAAAAAAAAAAGAGGTCAAACTATAAAAAGAATGTTATGAATGGTCAACTATATTAAAAAAATGTTCAACAAATTGCCAAACTTAGCGAAAGAGTTGTGTATGGTAGAGCTGGAAAAGGTATGACAAAGTTGCAGACCGAACACGTCCAATGGAGTGACAGGAAGCGAAAGGAACAGGCAGACGTTATGGCAGCGTTAGACAAAGAAGAAAAAATTTGTTAAGGAAGAAACGTTTTGCATTAAGAGCGGCAGCAGGTCAGCGTATAGAGCAGAGGACTTGACTTGATGTGCAAAGGGTTACGCAGGGAAGGATTAAAGTCGCGCAGGGGAGGCACGCCTAAGAATGAGCTGGGAAAAGAGTTGGAGAGGTAGCTATGGGAGTGAGAGGTGGCTAGAAGCTGTGAACATTCCAAGCAAAGGCATCCTCCAACGTTTAGGAGAGTTCTTGGAGCGATATAGAGCTAAGAGGCAACCACAAAGAGTTACGTAAGATATGCTTGTTGACCGGGTAGAGAAGACAATGCTTGGTGAGAGTAAAATGTTGCGATACAATTATATATGTTGTGTTCCAATGTTATATGTTGTGTTAGAATAACAAAATATATGCAACTCCAAATGTCAAAATATCAGATATAACAAAGAATCAAAATAACTGATATGTGATTATAAAAAGGAGATTGAAGAACAAAGACATTGTTAAATTAAAAATAGAGATATAGACAATGGCTGAACCTGCAAATCAAACACCAAAAAAAACTACCCTGCAAATCAAACACCAAAAAAAATTAACCTGCAAATGAAACTTGTTAAATATTGATTCCAATGAAACCTGCAAATGAACTGTGAGACTTAAAAAAACTTTAACCTTGTGATTTCCCGATTGAGGTTAAGAGTTTTTTCTTTTAAAAAAATTGAAAGAAATGCAATAAACTTTCTGGCTGCAAGCCTTCCAAAGAGGGTTAGAAAGAAAAAAATATATAGATATTAGAAAAACTTACAAGCACAAATTAGTTAAAAAATGTAACTCAAGTTTCTCTCTTCAAAAAAAGTCTCCAAACAGGTGTGCTCCAGAAAATTATAACCTTCAACAACTTTCACTCAAACAAGGATTAGTAACCAAAGCTTTGATACCATGAATGGAAAAATCAAGAGAAATGAAATAAACAAAAATCCAAGAGAGTTATTTGAAGAGAAAAATTGTTACCATGAGAAATGCATAAACTAGGAAAATACACCAAAGAGTCAAGACAAGAAGACAAGAAGTTTTGAAAGGGGAAAAACAAAGAAAAAGGCCTTGTGAAGAGAGAGAGAGAGAGAGAGAGAGAGAGAGAGAGAGAGAGAGAGAGAGAGCATCTCTTAAATAGTGATGAAGAGAGGAGTTACTAAGTAACTCAACAATCTATTAACACCAACATCCATAATATGTGTGCTAAGTGGCAACATCCTCTTGAGGAGGATAAACTATTTTCCTTAATAAAGGAATTACAAGAAAATCCATGTCCTCCAACTTGGACTAGAGGCCAAAATACATGTAGGAATTCCATATGGATCTCCTAATTAAATAAAAGTAGGATACCTTGATTTATCCTAAATTAAATAAATACAAAAGAAAGATTAAATATTCTAACAAAACCCTAAGTGATTCAAGTCTAAGTAGTGTCTTAAATGTTGTAATAGAAAATTCTTTACTATAAATAAGGATGTGTCACTAATTAATTTGGAATAAAATAATGTTTTCCCTCTTTCTTTGAAACCATGCAATGTTTACACTTCTAAT
>MU227756.1:297425-321534 GCA_018584345.1 Thuja plicata
AATGATTGATGATTGTCAAATGAGAAGGAGAGATTTCCTTATATAAGAAAAGTGAACAGTTGAGATTAAGAGGCAAAAAAAATTGATCAATGGTTGAGATTAAGAGGCAAAAACCCACCACTTAGGAAGATGTGATGAAAAAGGGATTTTTATTTAATTTAATTTAATTTATTGCCTTTTTCATCAAATAACGTGCTTTAAGTGGGGATTTTATTTATTTAATTAAAAGAGGGGTTTTCTTTCAATTAAATAAATTAGAAGAATTTTATCTAATTAAATGGGAGGAATTGAATTTAATTAAATAAGAGGAATTTAATTAAATTAAAAGGGAGAAATTTAATTTAATTAAATAAGATAAATTTTATTCAATTAAAAGGGAGATTAAATCTTTTAATTAAATAAGATAAATTTTATTTAATTAAAAAGAAAATTAAATCTTTCAATTAGATAAAAATGATCAAACCTTAGGAAATATTGAAATAATTGAATAATTGAATAAATTACAATTTGATCAAGGAAATTGATTTGAATTGAAAATGTTTCAAAGCATTGATTCAGGAAATTTGATAAATTGATAAAATGAAAAATGGGGCCCACAGTCTAGGCGACCATTTTAGGGTGCATACAGTTAGTCCATGATCAAATTGGTCAATGTGGCTCTACAATTAAAACTAATTTAGGGTTGACATGAGAAGCATTCAATGTGTATCTGAAGAAAATAGAGGTCAAGACTAAACATGGAAAAAGCTAACTAAAATATTTTAAATCATAACTCAATAATGATCAATCACCAATAGAATCAAATATATTACTCCACGATTTTCAAGAAAGAGTCAAAGAATATGTGTGTATGTTTGCTGAAACAAAAATTCCATTTTGTCTTCAAATTTATACACAAGAAATTTGAATAGGATCCACATCTGCTGACCCTAATATAGGAGACAATATAATTATAAAAATAACCCCTAGAGTACAATTGTTCAACATGTCTCCTAATAAAAATAAATAAGTGTGGCTAAACATAGAAAAAGCTATCTAAAAGATCACAACTCAAAATTTATCTATCAAAAGTAGTATTAGAAGCATCACTTCACACTCTTCAAGAAAGATTCATGAATGGAATTAAGAGTTGTACATTTTCCAAAACAAAACATCCACTTTGTCTTCAAAATTATGGGTAAGAATTAACAGAATTAGAAGCGTCACTTCACGGTTATCAAAAAAGAGTCCAAGAATGTCATTAGATAGAATTTATGTGCATATTTGTCAAAAAAAAACATTCATTTTGTCTCCACATTTATCAAGGTGAATTAACAGCATAACCAAAGGCATCAATCCCCACTCTTTGAGAAATGATTGATGAAATCAATTAAGCGTATTTACGCGTGTGTTTGTGAAAAAAACATCAATTCTACCTCAAAATTCTTCAAATTTGTCTACAAAAATTAATACCAGAAGAAAAAGCATTGTTCCACAGTCCACGCTCATCAAAAGGGATTCAAAGACTACCATTAAGACAATTAGTATGTATCCTTGATGAAACAAACATCCATTTTATCTTAAATTTATCGATGAAAATTAACATTAGAATAAGAAGCATCACTCCACACTCTTCAAGAAAGAGTCGAAGAATGACATTAAGAGATTTTTTGACAATGAATTGCGACAGAAAACAAAAAAAAAATGAATTCTAACAAAAGCCAAATCTAGAGGCCCTAATACTCCCAACACATTTCCATACAAATTGCAAAAACGTAGACCAAAAGCAACGTGGCCAAGCGAAGAATTACACTGCAAATGATGCAGGCGGGCAAGGGCACTTCTCATAATATGAGGGATCATCATCCTCCTTCTGACCTTGCTTATGAGACATGTTATTATCCTTGTAATTCTTCAAACCGATGAAGAGGAGTTTGTCCATCAAAGATCTTTCAAGCGCCCTATTGGTACTCTCATTTTTTAGACTACCATGGCACAATTTGCAGAAGCATCCAGTGTTTCATCATGGAAAATCAGAGTGGTAGATGGTTCTTTTGGTTTCATTTTCAGGTGGAGGGTTTGCAAAGGAAAGGAAAGTGTCATTTAAGCCAGTTAGGGCCCCTCTATGCATGTTTGTAATGAACGAAACAACCAGAGTTCCATGGTGCTTGTTCTGCTCTATTTTATTTAAGGAAGTGTTAGGGTTTCATCCCACATTGGTCATGTTGGGATATGCCTTAACCTTTTTAAGTCCCAACACATAGTAAGGAAGTTCCAAAGAGGCACGCACCTTTTGGCAGGCAGTTCATGAATGTGTAGTTAAGTGGCAGATAGTTGGCGGTTAGTAAAAGGGTTTTGGTGGGCCCATGGCCAGGATAGAGGATGGGTTGCACATTCTTGCTATCCCATGAAAAAGTATGACAATGAAAGAGAATGGTCAAGGGATAGCAAGGTTGTGATTTGTGGTAGTGTGGGCTAGCCAAGCAACAAGGTAGATAGTTGGACAAGCTAACAAGTGTTGGGTCTTTGTGATCCTGTGATCCGAATGAATAGGAGTGAGAAATAGCTTGGGATCACAACGGTGTGACACGTGACAAAGTAGGCTAGCCAAGCGGTGAGACAAACAGTTAGAGAGTCCTCCAGGTGGCATCTACTTGTGATCCTGTGAAGAGAATGAATAGGACATAGAAAGATCACAGGAATGCGACGGTGTGACATGTGGTAGAGTTGGTCGAGTGGATCGATGATGTGGTGAATGTGGAAACAAATCAGGTGGTGCCACATGGCATAGGCAAAAAGGCAGACAATGAGACCAAAGTTGAAAAATGGCATCTTCCCATGATCCCGCAAAGAATGGTGACATAGAGAGAGAAGGATCATGGGATGGTGAGAGTGCGACGTGTGTCCAAATCAGGGCAACAAAGGAAAGATATGGCAGTCCTGAGGGTGACAGGTGTCGAGTTCTCATGATCTTGCAATCAGGATGACTAGGAAAGAGAATCATTGCTAGATCATGATAAAGTGATGCATGGTAGGAAAGGAAAAAAGGTGAAGTAAAGAGGGTTTAAAAAGGGCTGAGATCTAATGGTCTTTGTAATCCCCCAAAGGATATGCATGAAAGATATAGAGTGCAGGATAACGAGATCTTTCCATGTGTTCTGAGCTAGCTGTAAGGTTGGTGGGATTGATGTAGATGAGGTGGTGAACAAGAAGTTTCAAAGGAAAATTAGGGCCTTGTATGTGGTGGTCGTCGGGTGGTTGACTAAGCTCATGGTTACTTTTTTATTGGTGTCTAGGTGATTTAATTTTGATCAACGACTAGGTTTTAAAGTTGAAAATAGGTTTAAATGTGAGCCATTAGATGTTTTTCTCATGCCAAGGTGACCGTTAGGGAGGGGTTTATTTGATTTTCCTATGTTCCTAAGGGTTTTTAATGTCATGGCGATGTGATGGATCATATATTTTGGTAGATGGATGGGTTTTGTGTCTGTGTCGGCATTAATGTGGTTGACAGGATCATATCTTTTGAGCAGAGGCTAATATTTTTTAGTCGGTTAGACAGGGAGAAAATATTTCTCAACATATCTGATTTGAGGAATGAACAAGTGTCAACAATAGATACAATCTAGGGTTCTTTCCTTATATATATATTCTTTCTCTTCTCCTTTGTAAAGGCTCCAAAATTTTGTAAGGAAAGTAGGTTCCAATCCTAGAAAAAAAAAAATTTCCCTATACATATAAGGTGTTCTTGGTATTTTGGTTGTAGATATTATGTATTTTGCACTAGTGTGTTTTATGAGTAAGGAATTATGTGGTTTTGCAAGTTGTCATTAATTTGTCTCCATTCTGACAATTCCAAGTTATATAAATTGAGGCATTAAGGATGTTTCAGTTTTATCCATTGTAGATCTTCTGCAATGTAGTTGTCTATTCATTGGTTCTTTTCAAGGAAGAGATTAATTTATTTGTTTAGATAACTGTGATTTGGAGTTTTGTTTTCAAATGTGTATGAGCTTGAGTATCAAAGATATTCAAGGTTGTCTTTCATCATTTGTTGATTAATTAAGTATTTGTTCAAGGGTCTCTTCTAAGGGGAGAGTTAAATACTTTGAGTGGATTTTTGTATGTTTGAGTACACAAGTGCGTTCACAAGTAGAACTTAATGATGAGACAAGTGGGTATGTCAATGTAAGGCATTAGACATATTAGATCGTGCTTGTCTCTTTTTTTCATAATCTTTATTTTCCCTTTCATGTTTGTAGGAGAGGAGTTGTTATGTCTAGTTCTCAAGAACACTCAATGCAAGTGAGATGTTGCATAAGATTTGATAGACTTGGAGGTACCCATTACCTATAGGTTTGAGAACTATCCACATTTATATATCTGCAAGTTGTTGAATGTAAAAGGACTCATGTATGTGCAGATTAGGTACACCTACTTTAGTGATGTGGATCTCAAAGAGAAGAAGGTCTATGTAGCTTGTTGTTGTTGTTTTTTCTTGTCTCAAATTTTTTGATGGGGCTGAGCATTTTTCCTAGGTTTCAAATCCCCAAATCTAAATCTCATAGCTTCATCTAGGAAAAGAGGTAGCAAGAAAAATACCCAACATAATTGGATACTCTACTCGGGTACATGCTTGACTCAACATATGAGTCAAGCATGTGTTGAGTCTAGAAGTAGCTTAAGATTTACATAATTTTCACCCTAAAAGGCGTTGTTGTAGAAAATTTTAAAGTATCATTGTATAGCTCTGTTGTTGAAAAATCCAGAATGACAAAGCATTTCAACTGGTTTCCTGATATTTGAAGTTTATTTCTCTATGAAAGAGATGGCTACTTTGTACTGAAATGAACCTGAGATGTGAAGAAGTGCTTCAGATTTCTAATCAAGAAAAAAGTAAATTGTTTATGTAGTTTCCAGGTATTCATCATTTTCAAGTTTGAGGATCTTGCTCCCTTCAAGTGATTTTAACACTAATTGAGGGAAATATTTATGTTAAAGTTTTGCATACTTCATATGCATGGATTGTATTTGTTGAACACTCAAGAAGTATGCCACTTGTTTCAAGAGGTCATAATTTTTGTATTTTTGAGATCTTTGGTTGTTAGGAGATTTTTTGTGAGAGCATGAGTGTTAATATGTCTCAATTTGTGTGTCCTAACATGGCTCCGGGGGTAACTATGTTTTGTAATCAATCTCATGTATGTGATTTGAAATGTACTTTTATTACTCAGATGTATCATGTCATAGAATTTAGTGGCATTTTTGGTTTCCCACATATGATTCCATATGAAATAAGAGATAGGCTTCCAAGTTTCAGTTGTAATAGAGATGATTCAACAGCTAGACACCTTCAACAATTTAGTGATTTTATTGATGATTATGAGGTTGATCCAAAGGATGTAATTATGAGGATATTTGTTCACTCTTTAAAGGATGATGCCAGGTTTTGGTTTTTCACTTTATTACCATGTTCCATTAGCACATGGGTGAGTTTAAATCAATCTTCTTGGAATAATTTGCTCCAAGAGTCTGTGAGTTTTTTGGTTATTAGTGATTTCATGGACATTCACATAAACAAATGGTGAACTAGTGCCTGAATTTAACTTGAGATTCATCAAGTCCTTAAAGAATATTCCTGAGAAGTGTAGACCCCAGGATACTATGGCACTAGTTGTATAATTGGGTGCATTTGATCCTAAAATGAGTTATAGTCTGAGAAATAAAGAGCCAGAAAGTTTGCATGAGGCTTGTAAATTGCTATGAATATTGAAAATGTTTCTAAATATGGAATGATTAGGAAACTCAAGCCCAAGAGGAGTGAGTCATATGCAAGTGAACAATACATTGTGGGAGTTATAAACACTAGTACATTTGAGGCCTAATTCTGATGTCTATCTATTATATTTTCAATGCCTATCTGTCGGTTGTTCGACAAATCACGTCGTCGAAGTTATTTCATTAGAATTTGCTACAGAAATAGTAACTGTCACCATTGTGATGACTCTTACCATAAAAAATGACTACTAAAATTATTTTTTCTATTAGCAATTTTCGATGGTATACCTGTCAAAAGTATAGCATTCCCAGCGGTTATCAATTTCAATTTTGACAGTAATCCCATTGGTAATAATTCATTAGCATCGAACACTGGCATCGAAACTTCAGAATCACCCATAGTTGTCTAGTGACAGTTCTAACATTTTTTTCATTGGCAGTATGGTATCTCCAATGGAACTATATAATTTATGACGAATAAAATATATTTATTGTGACATTATTATTGTCGGTTGTATAGCATCACCGTCGAAAATGGGCGTCGGAATATTAGAATGTCCAACGATTATCCATCATTGTTTGCGATAGTTATGCCATCGGTAGTATAGAATTCTCATTGCAAGTTGGCATTGTAGTGTAGAACATATGATAGATAAGAATTGTTATTTACCACAGTAATTCCATCGATAGTATAGCATTCCTGTCGAAAAGTGGCATCAAAAGAAGACTATTAGTGTCAAAATTCTGACAGACATGCTAAAGTATGTTGAAAAGGGTATCATAAACCATAGAGAGTTTGTTTGGTGCTTTGGAAAAGTTGTAAGAAACTCATTAGGTGTAGTAGACATTTTAGAAAATTTGGGTGTTGGGTGTTTCTTGTGAGCCCAAACCTCATTGAGACCTCTTTAACCCACCTTGTATAGACGTAAGACATCCAACTTGGTCTTTGGGAAGGTGTTTGAGGAGTTTGTGAAACATTTTCTATTTGGAGAGTTTGGGGTACCTTGCATTTCCCTTATAAGTCTAACCTAGAATGATTTGGTTCCCACCAAAATTACCATTCTGCATCTCTTAGTGTCTCAATCTTCTGTTCACTCCATAATTTCATAACACAATGACTCGGGTAATGATCCTGTGAAAATGCCGCCTCATTCCAAGTCAACCCCAACTGTATTACCAACTTCAATGCCAAAAACATGCACCATACAAACATCCTCTACTGCACATCATATTGGTAGATCCCTCTTTTGCACAAAAGAGAGAGAAAAAGAGGGATCTACCGATATGATGTGCAGTAGAGGATGTTTGCATGCTGCATGTTTTCGACATTGAAGTTGGAAATACAGGTGGGGTTGACCTGGAATGAGGTGGAATTTGCACAGGATCATTACCCAACTCATTGCATAATTAAATTGTGGAGTGAACATGAGATTGAGACCCTAAGTGATGAAGACTAGTAAATGTAGTGGGAATCAAATCATTCTAGGTTACACTTATAAGGTAAAATACAAGGTATCCCGAACTCTCCAAATAGAAAATGGCTCACAAACTTCCTCAAACACCTTCTGAATGACCAAGGTGGATGTCTTAGGTCTATATAAGGTGGGTTAAAGAGGTTTCAACAAGTTTTGGGCTCACTAGCAACACCCAACACCCAAGTTTTCAAAAATGTCTACTACACCTAATGTCTTTCTTAAAACTTTTCCAAAGCACCAGACAAACTCTCTATGGTTTTTGATACCCTTTTCAGCATACTTTAACATTAATTGAAGAATAATTGACATGACCTAAAGAATAATACATTTATTACCTCTACAATGGATCGATTAGTAGAACCTTGCGCACTTAATTCTCGTATCTAGGTACAAAAGGTTCTAGGTACTTATTCATCGTTGGAACATTCTGTATCTTTAAGGCAACCCAATTCTTTGTCACTCACCATCAATTCTTCACCTTCTCTTTCCATATATCAAGCAATGAACATTGGCGGCTGCATTCAACATCATACTATATCATTATTGATATTGAGATTTGTTAAAGATAAATTTTGAAGTTATATTGCAATCAAGAAAGAAGAAAATTATCAACTATTGCATAAGTCTGCTATAAATTTAATTTATTTCACATGGTATCATAGAAAAAATAAGAAGATTCAAATGATGGAGTCCACCTTGGGTTTCCCAATACATGAACATTGGTGATGGCAAGTGTATCAATGGGAAATGAATATATTGGTGATATCGAGTGTATCAATCCTTCTTGTTTGATCTCATGTGAGACTTTGGGACCCGATGGGTACCAAGATCTTGCTAGTGGTGCTTGCAAGTGAACCTAACTCTCCTCTTACTGTGTCTTAGTTTGTTGCTACTGTACTTGACCATGTTCTCTTCCCTGTACTAGTGGACACATCACTGTCCCAGTCATTATTCTTGCACCATCATATATTGGGTTTCACCTTCTCTTTCTTTGTCTTATCTTCAACCTTCTTGTCATTAAGAGGGACTTCAACCCTTTTATCTTGTAGAAGTATTTTCTTACCAAACATAACAATATTACCTTTACCCTTATAATCATCATTCATAGGCCATAAGGTATACTTAACCCCATTCTTTTCAAGAGTATATGTGTTTCTTCTACCATCATAACTAATTTGGTTTTCATATTTCCAAGGCCTACCAAGTAGAATATGGCTGCATTCCATTGGTAAAATATCACATAAAATACTCTCCTTATATTCACCAATCTGAAAATATACTCTTTCTTTTTCTTTTACCATCAAACTAACATCATCATTGACCCAAGAAACTCTATATGGATACTTATGAGGCATTTGTTCCAATTGCAATTTCTCAACCATTTCAGTAGAAACCATATTATCCGTTGAACCAGAAACAAAAAAAAGAGTGCAAAATTTACCTTTACATCGAAACATTGTTCTAAAGAGGTTCCTTCTTTTAATGGGTTCTTGATCTTGTGAGGTCTTCAAGATAGTCTTTTTTATCATAAAACATTCACCAACTTCTCCAATACACTCAACTTCCTTTGGACTACTACTGACTTCTTCATCTTGAGCATATGCAACCCTCCTGGAGGATGATGATGATGTTGTCTTTTCAAGAAATTTGAAAGAAGGATGATCATATTCATTGTAGTTATAACATCTCCCTGAAAACTGATTAGAACCCCTACTAAATTTGTCTCTATTGCTACCAAAACCACCTCTAGAATCATAAAATGACTGCTCTTTACCTTTGTTGGTATCACCAGTGTTCCAATGTACCTTCCTTGTCCAAGGTCACTCCAATCTATTTCCAAGTCTCTAAATAATTCATACATGTCAAAACACTCCCTTGATATCCCTCAAACCAATCAAAATACTCCCTTGGTTCAATTCAATCCAAAACTCAAAACTGTCCTAATTGGCACTATCTTCTACTAGCCCTTTCTGAATGCCTTTTGTGATTTTGTGACCAAAACCTCCAAAATACCTACCAAAAAATACATGGCCTTACTTCAAATGTTGGGCCAACACTTTTCCCAAGAGGACAGGTCTTGGATCCTTCACAAACTCAATTTACATGGAAATCCTCACTAATGTCAAGAAGGCCTAATTGGAGCAGCTAAAGAAGGAAGTACTCCCTAAACTTGGTTCCTTTCCAAACCAACTATTGGAAAACCTTGGGGCACTTGAAAGAAGTCTCCTCCACCAACAATAGGCTCTGAATCGATGCCCATAAAAAGTTATGAGGTCTGCAACCTACTGGTTATACAAATTTGCCAGTCACATTGAGAGGATCAGGCACAAAAAAATATCAGTCAAATACATGGTAAAATGCAATTTTTCATTCAAATTTTGCAATTTATTCTTACAATTAGCGACTTTTGTTGCAAGCAAAGTTGTTGACAACTTTTGCAAAACTTGCAAAACTAATTCCTAAGAACTAACCAAGGTTGATTTCAACAAGATGTGATGTTAACAACATCAATTCAACCTCTCCTAACACACAACTACCCAACCCATGTCCAATTCACCATAGTTATCCATAGGAGTCATAACTCATCCTAGGTCACTAGGCCTTACAATTAGGACTTATTACAATGCATAAGATCTCTTCATCCCTCTTGGCACTTGGCCAATCAAACCTATTAAAATGCATAGGATCTCTTGATCCCTCTTGGAATGATAGAATTAATTTGTACATATATTAAATATTTTAGATGGTAAAAAGAAACAAATATAATAAGAAGATGCTTACTTCTATGTTGCCATAGTCAAGATGTGTATCATCCAAAGTAATGTCCTCATCATCCTGAAGTTTCATAGGATTGTTGTAGTCTTTCTTAAACCGTGGATCTTCATAAATATTTTCTATTGATATCCTCTACAACCCAAAACAATATTTTATTAGTTCAGAAAACTAAAAAATGAATTAAAAAAGGAGTTGCAATTAAAATGTTACAGAATGAAATCTAGGGAGAATTTTACAACATACACTCTTTGGTCTAGGATCCAATATCTTGGAAATTAGTCTCCTGGATCCAAAAGAGAACAAAGAAGGAAAATAATATTATGCACTGCAAATCTACGCATGATGAAAACCATAATATAAAAAACCAAGATTTCAAGGGTGTTGAACTGTACAAATTATTGAAATTATTCAAAGAAATATGTTTTTATACCTCAGGTGCAACATAATTTGGGGATCCACAACTTGTAGAAAGTATAGTATCCTTCTACACAAAACACATGATTAAAAAATAATTAGGAAGAATGAAAATATAAGAAACTTTGTTAATAAACTGGTTGGGATAAGAAATTACAGTCAAGTAGCAATTATGACATTCCTAAGGGAGAGGAGCCTTTGGATCTAAACTTTGTGCAAGTTGGGGCAATCAAATGTCCTATTGTTGAGAAGAAATATAGAAATGGAGTAGGGGTAGTCAAGAAGAGGTCCTATCCAATAAATGGATAAGAGATAACAATCTTAAAGCCTTCTCACTGTCCTACACAAGGGCAGTCAACCACAATAACCCTTGGGACAAGAGTTTCATTGGAGGTGGGGAGAATGGCACAGGGGCACCAAGGACAACCAATCAAGACACAAAGACCATGAAGACCTTGAAGACATTTAGTGAGGAATCAAAGGGAAAATAAGATGGATAAAGATTCTATGAGTGGCAAACATATCAATTACAAGATATTAGAGCCTATCATGCTTTTCAATGTCGTGAAATGATAGTTCAATGTAAAGATTGTGTTAATGGCCTAAAGGCCCAAATTTCTTGTAAGTGGACCAATAGTGTCCAAGAGATTCAAGGTATTTCTTAGGGGTTAGGAGTTCTTATAATAAGTCTCCAAGGTATTTGAGGAACTTAGGAGTTTATAATTTTCAAGTTTTAATTAGTTTTAAGTTATTTCCAAAGTTTAAAAAATTCAAAATATGGGATGTAACGGCTATATGACTTTTAGTGGGAAACTATTTTAGGACTTTATTTTGATTGTAAAAATAAAAAAAAACCACCCAAAGTTGGTATATGTGATTACTTAGTAACTATTTGTATTCGAAATCAACCATTGTATGGGAGAGATCTGGAGTTGGAGAAGTATGATCTAGATTGATTATTGTATAAATCTAAGTATCAAGAGACTAACCGTGACCTTGTTAAAGACATTTGAACAAATTTGAATCCAATTGCAGGTTGTTGTTGTTGTTGATAGTCTTTATATTTTGACATTTCTTTTACTATATTTAGGAATCTAGGAAGGGAGAATGGTCATTCCATGAACATAGAGGCCTAATATTAATGGAATGAATCTATCTAACATGTATCTATATGTATCTGATCGCTAATGTGTAGGAATAGAGGGATTCAAGGGTGATCACCATGTGACAATGCAGGAAAGTTGATGGAAGTGGTTGCTAGTGCACTGCAGTAGAAAATTAGTATGAACAAGGAGTCCATTTTATGATTTGGAATGTCAAGATATGTGTATGTGAAGGTGGAATGTCAGGATATGTGTATGACAAGGTTTTGTGTGATGTTATGCATATGAGTTGTGGACATTTAATCCTTGGAAGATCATGGTGATGTTTAAGAAGAGTTGTAGATGATGGGTACACAAACCCTTATCTAGTTCCTAAAAGAGAGAAGGGTATAAATTGAGTCCTTTATTGGGAAGATAATTTGATTCCATAGTTTTGTGTTTTGGTGAAGATTTAAAGTGGAAGGAGTAGCATTATACTGGTTGGGATAAGAAATTGCAATCAAGTAGCAATTCTGATAGTCCTAAGGGAGAGGAGCCTTGGGATCTAAACTTTGTGCAAGTTGGGGCAATCAAATGTCCTATTGTTGAGCAGCAACATGGAAATGGAGTAGGGTTATTAAGGTAGAGGTCCTATCCAAGAAATGGATCATAGATAATAGTCGTATAGCCTTCTAACTGTCCTACACAAGGGCAGTCAACAATTCAGAGTTTTTCTTCTAATAAGTTGTGTTGATGCAGGTTGGGCTAGTGTGAGAAAGAAGGCCACTTTAGGGGAATTTTTTCTCCCTAAGTTTCAGATTGATCCAAGAGTTGAAAGGAGGAAAAGCCACAACAACTCTTGGGACAAGAGTTTCATTGGATATTAGAGCCTATCATGATTTTCAATGTCATGAAATGACAATTCAATGTAAATATTGTATTAATATGAAAAAGGGAACAATAACACTTGTTATGCCTAATATATGTATTTCCCATAAGGAATTGGTATTGATTTCATTGCAAGGAGTAGGTATTGATCTTCTCTTTGTTTCAAGAATAGTTTAACATTTCCTACTTAACAGGGCCAACCAAGTGAAGGTGGAAGCTCATCTAGCCCCTCCTAGGAGCATCTTATGACCCCTTACGATACTTTAAGACCTCTAATATGTATTCTTAGGGAATGTAAAGGGTCAAAGGGGTCACGGGACACAAAAGCTGAGAAACATAAATGTAGGCATCATGGTCACAATTCTTTGGAGACACAACATAATTGAGTGGTATACCCAGATGATGCAATGCAACCACTACTCCTCCAGTTCAAAGTTGACACTGTAGGGTCCAAAAACCATAGATAAGGATGGTTTTTCTATTAAAAAGTGTCAAGTTTGAACTAGAGGAGTAGTGGTTACATTGTATTGTCTGGGTATAATACCACTCAATTATGTTGTGAATTTCCAAAGAATTGTGACCATGATGCCTACATTTATGTTTCTTAGCTGTTGTGAGATTAAAAGTCTTCTAAGGAACATTTCATGTCTATGTTGAACAACATAGGATTATCACCAAAATGGGTTCCATCATAAACCATAAATGAAGTAACAATGCATTTAGAACATAGCATAAAGACATGGTCAAAACAAGAATGTAAACAATCACTTTTAATTGGTAAATCATGAATTAATTAGATTAAGCATTAATCATGTATTTGTACATTTCTATCAAGAAATCAATATTAAATAGATTCAACATTGATCTCATAACTATACATTTCTATCAAGAAATCAATATTAAATGGATTAAGTAGTGATCACATAACTGTACATTTCATTCATGACATTGATCTTCTTCTTCATCCAACTCATTACCATGATCATTGTTGTCATCAACAACATCACCACCACCATGATTTTTTAAATTATCATCGTCTTTGTCATCGCTGTTGTCATCATCATCATCATCATCATCAGTGTTGTCATCGTCGTCCTCATCATCATCATCATCATCATCATCATCATCATCATCATCATCATCAACATCATCATCGTCATCATCATCGGTAGCATCATCATCGTCATCAGCATCATCATCTTCTTCTTCTTCTTCTTCTTCTTCTTCTTCTTCTTCAATAAAAGTTGTGTTAGGAACATCATCGACTAAGTGTCGATTGTGATCATAATCTACATCATATTCTACTTGATCAAAATATTCTTCTTCCATCACATTATACCTTATCGACCTTCCTCTTGGATCGTGTCTAACAACAAAGGACCAACCCAGTTTATGTGGAACCTCTGAGTAAAATACCTGCTCACATTGGCTTGGAAGAACATAGGGCTCATCCCCAACTGGCTCAAACCACCTTGTATTAATCAGTGGAAATCCATTGTCATGTTCAATAACAGTTCTATTAGGATCATTTTGATTAATTTGTAGCCTGTACCATCTGGCGAAAAAGAGAACTAATCTGAAGGAATTAAAGTCACACTCAAGTATATCATCCAAAATTCCATAGTATCAATTTTGAGACTCTCGAGGATGTAAGTCATTTCTAGATGAAATATTAGTCGCCTGAAAGACTGCACTTATCCTAGAATCACAAGTTTTCTTTGTGTCATCAAACTTTTTGATGCAAAATTATGACCATTGCAAAACATAGCCTTGTCGTGTTTGACCTGCAATAATATGTCAAACATGTAAAAACTATTGCATTGGGAGTTGATAAGCGTACATATGATTAAAAAATTTATACGTACCTAAAAAATATCTTAAACCATATGCTAAATCTATTTCCCTTTGCGTAACATTGGAATCTCCATTATGATGATCTTCTTTAACCAATGAAGACACAACTTGCCATGTTAATGTGCAACCAAAATGATGACATCATTCAATCTATACCGTCATCCATTCTTGATTGTTTGCAATATACAAATATATTGCATCCCACTCTCGACCAACTGTACAAAAAATAGACGACTTACAACTGATTGATTTTGAAGATTAAGAATTAATTAACTAAAATAACATCTTATAATTTATTACCTATCACTTTTCTCAATATACCTTTCCCCACCAAGTACTCCCCTTTGAATTTTCTAATGGTGTTGAGATCCCAAATGCGATCTATATGGATCTTTGTTGCAAGCTTAGGAAGATATTCAATAACGTACACCATTGTCTAGTATACCATATATCCCTCCACCATAGAACCCTCAGGACGTGCTCTTTGTTGAACCAAAGCCTTCAAAAATTTCAAGTGCCTCTCAACCATCCACATTTACCAAGTGTGTACAGGCCTACACAATTCAATCTCCTCAACTTGGTGTATGAGGTAGTGTTCTTGTGCATTGAAAAAAGTTGAAGGTAGACACTTTTTCATTTCACACATTAGATGAAGAATTCTTCTCTTCCAGTATTTTATATCTTATTTATGGATTTCTTTACAAGACATTCAAGATAAAAATATATATAAATACGAGACTTTACAATTTATTACATAACAAGAAAAAAAATTGTGAATATAATAAATATATACAACAAATTGAACAGATATCACTACTTACCTCATATATTTTCCAAGATCATGTATCACTTGTTTGATTTTATTGTCAAATTTCTATAGGAGAAATAGCGGTAGCACATACTACAACAATTATAAACTAATCATGTCATTATTTTGTCAAATAATACAATGAAAAGTACATGCAGTTTATGAATATATTGTAAATAAAAAAGAACATGACTTACCTTGATTAAGGTATGCCAATCATGCATTTTCAACCCAGGACCAAATTCACTTTTCTTTGATATAAGACTGCTTATGTTCGTAGCAAATCATGTGGCAAATTGAATTTTTCGTACCACTTCTTTTATGGCATCACTTTGTTGCTCCTTTAATAACCAAGGAAGGGCACTTATATTAATCCAGTCTCCATTACTATTTGAATCAATGAAATTTTTCATTGCATGATTGGATTCGTGAATGTCACTACAAATTTTGACAAATTTTTCTTTGTCACACCTTCCATCCAGTATTTTCCACAATGTCTCCATTACATTCTTTCCAATATGCATTGTATCAAACAAATGCACAATTTGTAGCTTCTTGTGGTAGGGAAACCCTACTAAATTGAATGGGATAACTTTTTAGTCCCTTTGGAAAGTACTCAGTGCTCGAAGTGAATGGATTCTTTTGTATTTCTTTGGAATTAATAAAATTTTGGCTTCGGCCTTTTACCGATAAAAAAAAAAGGAAAAAAAAGTATTGCCTTGTCGAACTTCACAATCATCAATTACATAATCAGCAAACAAAACACAATAGAAATATATAAATTCCAAACATAAACCATTAGGTGGAATGATAGTACCTTGAAGATTAATTATAGTATATGCCAAATTCCATAAGCGAGTTGTCATTCTTTGTGGCTTTGATGTAGTCTCTTCTTTCTCATTGAAAAGATATTTTTTGGTAGTTCGCTACTTATGATTTCTATGGAGGGAGTTCCTATACTCATCAAACACCTTCTTTGGTAAACTTTTTTAATGACGAGATTTCATCTTTGGACCACAAATTGAACATGCAAATTTTTCCTTTGTTTGAAGACCTACAAGATAATGATACAATTGGATCAAATATGTTAATTTTCATAATTAGAATTATCACGTGTAACTTGAATTCACCATAACATACCAAAAAAATGTGTTAGCCCTAGGGCATCATGTATTGTCCATACGAGCATTGCATGGAATTGAAATTGTCTTTGTCCTGTTGGTCTAGAGATGTCATACATAGTGAAACCATTCCATAACTCTAGCAACTTGTCGATAAGAGGCTCAATATATACATTCATATCTTTAACTTGGTACTTACCTAGTTGAATAAACAATAACATTACATAATTATTATGACCATTTTACTGCAAGATTTATAATTACATGCAAATAACTGTTAAAAATAAAATTGATGACCTTATGGCAAGACATATTGTCAATTAGTGCCAAAACACTTAGTCATCACAGTGTTGACCGAGCCAATAGTGAAACTCAAGCAGTTACTATGTAACCCGAGCAGTGGCAGTGTCGACTGAGTAGACAGTGGTAATCAGTATTACCCGAGTGATCAGAGTAGCCTGAGTGCTAGAGTTTAGTATGTTGCCTGAGTGACACTATAATGATCGAGTGCCAGTATATTGCCTGAGTGGTTCACTAGACCCGAGTGACAGTTTTGGGCTAACCTAGCTTATATTGTTAGATATTAATTTATTTTATGGAAGCCAACTTACAGTTGCATTGAATTGGATAAGGTATAAATAAAGTATTTTGTTTATCCAAATGTGTGTGAATATAAGTGTAGAAGCATGTATGTGAATATGAAGAGACAAATTGTTTAAGAGGCTACAACAGTATAAGGAGCAACAGAGACTCATCTATCACAGTCAGGTGATTAGTTTATATCATTGGATCTTATTGAGCAAATTAGAGTTGCATTGAGGATCATCTACTGGTTCATCCTAACAGGTGCATCAACAAAATCCTCTAACAAGGTGGACCTAACAGTCCTTTGTAAATCTCCTAACAGAGTTGCATTACTTAATTGTATTGTATAAAATCCTTTCACAAGGTGCACCTAACAGTCCTTATTGCTCTTAATAGGGCAGGTCATCCAAAGTGGTCAACTGTAAGCTTTAACAGGCTAAGTTTATACTGCAGTAATAAATCTTATGGGTATCATCCCCACCCTAGTTTTAATTTCTATTTGGAAGGATCTAGGTAACCAAACACCATTTCAAATGTTGTGAATGTTTTATTACTTTCTCATTTCATGTATGCAATCAAATTGAATAATCTAACATTGGATTAAAAGGATAAATTTTTATTGGTTCCTGATTCACCCCCTCCTCTCAGTCACCCTGACTCTACATATTTCCAACAATTGGTATCAGAGCCAAAGGTTCTCTTAACATAAGTTTAACATCTTGAACAAATATCAGAGGCAATGGAAATATACAGACTGGAGAAAGCCATTGAAAATTAAAAGATATATCTACAAGTGGCCATGGCTCAGATCAAAAAACTCAAGGAGAAACTCTCTCTTTCCCTGAAAAGAAGAAAAGATTTAGTAGTACAAATGAATGACAAAAATTACATAGAAGAAAGAATTGAAGAATCATGCAAAGAAAGAAGTTCTGAAGAAGTAGATGAATAAATTGAAGACCTACTTGCAAAGAATCTCATTCTACATGAAGAAGTCAAAAAATTGAAAAGAGAACAAGAAATTCATCCAGTCAGAATATGTGAAGTCATAGAACAAAAGAGCCAAGCAAAAAATGATAGAGAAATGGCACAAGAAGATAAAAGATTAATGAGTATAAGATTAGAAGAAAAAGAAAATGAAATCCATCATTTGTCACTTTAGCAAGCAGATATGATATATCAACTCAATAATGTAAATCAAGAAGTTATCAATCTGAGAACAGAAATGAAAGACTACGAAATTATCTCAATACTGAAAAACAAACCAATGCAAGTATGATGAATTCATTGGTAAGCATGGATCAATTGATAGAGAAAAATCAACTCACACATCATGGACAAACTAGATTAGGTTATACTGAGCAAGGTGAATCCTCAAAGCAATGAACTCAAAAGAATAGCAAACCTACTTGTAATCATTGTGGTAAGTTAGGACACACAACAAACAAGTGTTGGAGAAATGGGAAATCAAAGTTTAATGGTAAATGCTACATATGCAATAAACATAGACACAGGGCAAGTGAATGTACTGAGAAAACTAAGTTTGAAGGAAAATGTTTCAATTGTAACAAACAAGGTCACAAATCCTCCAAGTGCAGAACTAAGAAATGGAACCTTGCTGAACAACTAGCTAAGGCAATTTTTGGTTGGGATTACAACACATGGAGTAGATGTTATCACTATGGTGAATATGAGCATATTGGTGCAAATTGTGTAAAGATTCACCTCATAAAAAGGAATCCTACTAAGAGATGTTATGTATGTAAATAACTCGGTCATGTAAGCAAGAATTGCATGAATAGAGAAGAAGTGGATATTGGTTTTGAGAAAGGAAAAGCAAAGGTCTTAGAAATTAGAACTTAGATGAGTCAGTAGTGGGTAAGGAAATCCTCTAAAAATTTAGATCAAAACAATGAAGGATCTCATGATACCCGAAGCAGTGGATTGGGTGAATCTACCATCTCTAAATAAACATGCAAGGAGACTACTGGAACTGTGCATACAAGTCATCCTACATCAGTTCTAGACATGATAGTAAGTCCAAATCAACATATTTATGCACTAGGACATATTATAGTTTTAACCAAGTCAAGACCTCAGTAACACCCGAGTTGCACAGGCTTAACCGAGTTAAGTCAGGTTGTATGGTTTTGAGGATATTGAAGTTAGTTTTCACTGAGCTTCATTCCAAGTTATGCTAGCTACCATGTATAGAGAATTTAATGAAAACTCAATGATAAAATATCTTATAAAAGATGAATTGCAAGTGTTATTATTTGCAAAGCTTTCACTTTGTAGAGTGATACAATGCCTTAAGCGATTCATAACGAATTTGTATTTGAAATTTTTTAAGTTGCAAATTTTTATTGAACCTTTGAGCATAATGGCATCTACATCTAGTAGCAAAGTCAAGAAAGGATCTGAGATGTTGGTCAGGAATGCAATCTGTGAACCTCCTAATTTTAAGCTTCATCCAATGGTTGCAGAGGAGATAGACCTGGTGGGAGATCATTCCCTAATTCCTCCAAGGGTATTGTTGATCAATGACATTCGAGCCTTCTATCATTGCACAATTCAACAGATTGGAACATTGGAAATGAAGAATACTTATGATAAACTCTATGAAGCTGGAAACCTGAAGCCAGAGCATAAACATCTAGAAGTAAAGGGTTTGACTCACATCATGCATATGCCACAAAATTTCCAGGTTAAGTGGATTAGGTTCATTCTGAGCCGTGTTCATGACATGAAGCTATGGCTGGAGCAACCAATGAAGATTACCAAGACAATGATACACCATGTTACAGGGTATAGCTTGTTGGACAAGTCTAAAGCTACCAAAACCCTACCTCGGGTTGTCTTACCTAAGAAGACTCTTGCCGAGTGGGATGACAGAGGCATGAGACTTAATGGAGTAACTAACATGGAATTGAAGTTTGGGATTCATGTTATTTCTCAAAAAATCTACAGCTCTACCAGACCTAACAACGTACCATGTGAGGCTGTGGACTTGGCATACAAGGTGGTCAAGAACAACCTCTCATTCAAAATTGTCGAGTTGCAGCTCATCCAATTGAGAAAGAACATGGAAAGCATTCAGACATCAAAGACCAATCTATGTAAGTTTGGTTCACTTTTGGTCTACATAATTCTTTTACATTCAGAAGTTTTCCCTTCCAAAGGCACAGTTATTTGGAAGAAAGACATACCCATAATATATCAGATAAATGAGTACATAAATGAATTAGGAGACATTTTTTAGAGCATCATGGATGCATATTTTGAGGAATTCAGACAAAATATGTAGAATAGGTATATAATTCCTAAATAATTGGTTGAAGACCAGAAGGATGATGTTTGTTTCCTAGTTGACTGTGATAAAGTATATATATAGGAAATCAAACCTAGGGTTGCATGGGTGAAACCTTTTGCATATGAGGTTAACATAAATGAGACCAAGAACACCATTGAAGCTCTTGTGAATGATCCTGTTGACCCAAAAGAACCTTACTTTGGTACATATGAAGAAGCCAAGAGCAGAATTTCAATAGAAATCGAGATTTTGAAGATTCTAAAAAGAGGAAAGAAGAGGTTAGAATAGTTTGGAAAGAAGAATGGAAAGACTTCTTCTTCTTCTATCTCAGTAAGAAAAGAAGATGAAATTAAGATAGAAGATGATATATCTGATAAGGAAGAGGAAGAGGTATAAGCATAGCCTCCTAAGAAGAAAAAGAGGCTAGTTCTCAAGAAAACACCTAAGGCCCCTACCCCTATCCTCACTACCAAAAAACCAAGAAGATCAAGAAGAAAAATCATTTTACCTAAGGAAGATGAAGAAGATGAAATCAAATTCAAGAAGCCCCCACCTACCTTTGAGAATAAAATTGAATCCTTAAGATAAGCTAGTGGTATGAGTTCTCTGAAATCTCTGAATTATGCCTCCAAAACTAAGGATGAACAATAGCAAATTGAGGAAGCAGTTGTAGAGAAGATGACTAGATGGAAGTATGATCCATCTGAACTGAAGAGTCACATGCCTAAAGACCTATTCAAGGCAATATTTTTTCCTTGGAGCAATGTTGTCTGAACAGATAAAGACATTAGAGAATATACATTGAGGCAAGTCATGCCTATTATGACAAACAAAGAGGTAAAAGAGGCCATGACCAAGTATGAAAGCAATCACACTCCAAGGTTCAGGACCTTCCAGGTATTGAACAAGAAGATAAAGGATGTGGTGCAGGCAACTACAAACATATGGAAGACAATCTTAGAAATAAAAGAAGAAGACAAGACTGAAGTACCGAGTATAGAACACAGGAAAAGACTGATGATGCAGATTTACCTAAGGTAGAAACCATTGAAGCATCCAATGTAGAGAAGATAGTAGTAGAGGTAATGGAATATCTACCCCAATCACCTATTCATACCATCCTATCTCTGAGCAAAGAAAAGTAAACTGAATCAACATTAGGACTAGCAGGGATCAAGCACCAGGCTCCACCTACTACTGGGCCAAGCCTGACTGACTCACAGAAAGTAACTGTGAACATTCCTTTAGTGAGCATAGATGCTACATTTGATTCAAACCCTACAGTTGGTACAATAAATATTAATGACCTATTCCAAATTAATACTGAGGAGAAGACTGAGGAATGAAAGGATATGAATGATAGTGGAAAAGGTAAGGAAATTGTTCCTTCACCCAATCCCAAGGACAGTGGAAAAGGAAAAGAAATAATCACTAATGATATTGATCTTGAGGAAGACATTGTGATTCCAAATTGGGATCTATCCAATCTGACAGTGGAGCAGATGGATACACTAGGGGAGATATGGAAGAAAAGAGCCACACAATAGAAGCTCTGAGCAGAGAAGAAGAGGAACAAAGTGATGGAAGGCATAAAAGGTATATTCCTAGATGCATTAGAAGTAGAAGTAAATGAGAATGATTCCATTATGGACCAACTTGTAGAAATAGTCCACAAATTTAATAAAGATTTAACTGGTCAAGAAAAACTACTGCAGGAGGAAGAAATAAAGTTTGAGAACAAAGTTCTAGAGAATGTTGCAAGTAAGATTGCAATTGACCAAATCAAGCTAAGTTCTCTCATATCTCTCTAGAAAATATAATAAATAATGTTGCTTCATTATTTGTAAAGCTAAGTAATAATTCAAATTTCACAATGCAAATCAAGACAAAGCTACCAAAGGTTGATATAGATCTAAGGGAAAGTACAAATCAGTTGGCACTTAACCTGAGTTCTAGTTCAAAAATTTTTGTGAAAATTAAGTATCAGACAGACATGTAGGCTAAATTAATAAGGGAAGAAGCAAGGACAAGAGAATCTCTCACAGATACGCAGAGCCAACTCCTTCCACACATGGATGTAATGCAGAAGCATATAGCTCATGCTAAGACTCTTATTCATGACAACAATTTTTTAGTTGCAGAGCTTATGATGGAGCTATTAGTAGAGTTATAGATAGAGTTACACATCCTGAAGGTGTTGCAAGATAATTGGTACAACACTTTGTCTCAGATTTTAAAGGTACATAGTGATTTCCTATCCTATTTTGGTATTACCATATAGATATATTTTGGCATTTATGTCAAGAACAAGGGGGAAATGTACATAGGATATAGGAAGGATGTATTTAGGAAATACATGTACAGAAGAGAAGTAGAGAAGTGATATATATATATATATATATATATATAAGTGTTACAAAAATCATTTTGAAAAAAAAAAAGAGAAAGTCAGTTGTAACTGAGTCACAAAGATATTGTCAAAACCCGAGCAAGTACCCAAGCATATGGTAAGGGGGATTTTTGACTCTGAGCAATTTTTGAACATGATAAGTGTTTTTGGTCACTAATGCCAAAGGGGGAGATTGATGACCTTATGGAAAGACATATTGTCAATTTTATGCCAAAACACTTAGTCATCACAGTATTGACCGAGCCAATAGTGAAACCTGAGCAGTTACTATGTAACCCAAGCAGTGGCAGTGTCAACCGAGTAGACAGTGGTAATTAGTATTACTCGAGTGATCATAGTAGCCCGAGTACATAGAGTAGCCCGAGTGCCAGATTTTAGTATGTTGCCCGAGTGCCAGTATATTACCCGAGTGGTTCACTGGACCCGAGTGACAAGTTTGGGCCAACTTAGCTTATATTGTTAGATTTTAATTTATTTTATGGAAGCCGACTTACAACTACATTTGGTTTGGATAAGGTATAAATATAAAGTATTTTGTTTATCCAAATGTGTGTGAATATAAGTGTAGAAGCATGTATGAGAATATGAAGAGACAATTTGTTTTAGAGGCTACAAACAGTATAAGGAACAAAAAAGACTCATCTATCACAATCAGGTGATTATTTTGTATTATTGGATCTTATTCAGCAAATTAGAGTTGCACTGAAGATCATCTACTGGTTCATCCTAACAAGTGCATCAACAAAATCCTCTAACAAGGTGGACCTAAGAGTCCTTTGTAAATCTCCTAATAGAGTTGCATTACTTAATTGTATTGTATAAAATCCTTTCACAAGGTGGACCTAACAGTCCTTATTGCTCCTGACAGGGCAGGCCATCAGAAGTGGTCAATTGTAAGCTTTAACAAGCTAAATTTATACTGCAATAATAAATCTTGTGGGTACCATCCCCACCCCAGTTTTACTTTCTATTTGGAAGGTTTCTGGGTAACCAAACACTGTATCAAGTGTTGTGAATGTTTTATTGCTTTCTCATTTCATGTATGAAATCAAATTGAATAATCTAACATTGGATTAAAAGGATAAAGTTTTATTGGTTCCTGATTCACCCCCCCTCTCAGTCACCTTGAATCTACATATTTTCAACAAAAATACCTAGAAAAATCATTTCCAACATAATGTGCTACCTCTTTATTGACATCCATGTAGGAATTTTATTGTTGATGAAAAAAATAGGCCAAACAGAGTAAACAGATCTCAGCTCTCCAAATGGATTGACACCGTCCCCTGCCAATGAAAGCTTGAGATTTCAAGGTTCTTCGATAAAGTGTGGCCACTTTACCTATATTTCATTAAATGCCAAACCATCTAGAGGCATTCAAATAATTTCATCTTGACTCCTATTCCATGCATGGTAATCCATAAATTGTGCCAAGTTATTACACCTGAAAAATCTTTGCAAACATGGAATAATAGGGATGTAACGAAGAACCTTGCGAGAAACCTGTTGTCACTGAGGTTTGCACCCTTGCTGAAAGCTTCTCTAACAGCAACCTAGTGAAACATGGAATCAACCTCCAAGCTGTGGGACTTGAACTATGAGGTTGAATCTTCGGAGAAGGCCGGCTTCC
>MU227756.1:335624-405156 GCA_018584345.1 Thuja plicata
TACATTCATATTACCCAACTATTCCATTTACATTCTACAATAATCTCATCATCTATATACCATTATAGTCAACCAACTAGTAATATTGTTATTTTCATACAACTAAAGTAATGCACACATAAAACATAAAACATAGGTTTCTTAGTACCTGATTACTACATGAATTCATTTTCATAAGACTCATCTAGGATCTTAACCATTCACTTGGAATCTAGCAATGTATACATTTAATAAGAATCCATTTTATGACAATTTGAATTCAATCATTAGGATGAAAAACTTGGTTTTAACTATCTCAGTCAGTTTGAGGATAGTTTTAAAAGGTGGTTGGTTGATGTTTGGGTCTAAAAGAGACCTATTTTCATTGTAATTATAGAGAGTAATATAGTTTTGTTTGAAGTGATAAGGAGATAGAAATTTTGAATCAATAAAATGTTGTTTTCACTGCACTTTCTATAATTTTCTTCCATAAACAATCACTGTACATGCATTTTCTTCCATCTTAACATGTTTATCTTGAAAGATTGTTGTTAATTATTGAGTATACACACAACTTGCATCATGGAGATCATGAGTCGCCTTTGAGGGAGAGTCAATTGAGCATACACCTAGTGGATATAGATCTAGAAGAGGTTCTTAGAAATGTTAAAAATATGACAAAAAGGTATGACATATTTTATTATTTTTGCAACAACAGTTCTAATCATAACGTAGCACCCATGTCACATGAAGGTAATGATGTTTTTATGAGCAGGAAGATATTTAAGGTCAAGCCCCTTCATGTGAAAGGATGATTGTAAGTTCAAAAGCTGACATGAAATTTCAAATGCCATGCAAAGTATAGGAAGGACTTTAAGATTGGAAACTCAAGATGCAAGTCAAATGTGAAGACAAGGTGATTTTAAGAGAATATGAAAATATGCAAGTACAAATTCATGAATAAGAATGAAGGCCAAGACATCAAGTTAAAAGTTATTTCAAGTACAAGCAGTTTCAAGAACACTTCAATGAGAATATTTCCAAGACAAAGAGGATGGAAATATGGAGTTCAAACAATATAAACATGCTATGTTGGCACACTTTTATTATCACCATTCTAGTTATTCCAAGTGGAAAGAGAAATGCATTTAATGTATTACACCTACTGAGTTTTCTCATTGGTAAATCTTTAAAAGGATATGTATTGAAAAATGTAAATTTTTCATTGGCCCATGGATAGGTTCCTTATTGTAATTGTTTGACATTTAATTTTTGCAAGTGGTAGATAGTGAAAACCCTAATTAGGGTTGTGTTGGCATAATCTTAATCCTTTCCAAGTAGTTCATTTGGGATAGGGCATCTAGGATTGATCACTTGATGCAATAACAACAAGAGGAGACCATGCTATTGTAAAAAAGCATTGGATAGTGACCAACATAAATGAAATTTATAATAAGGCATGAAGAAACATTAAAACCCCAAGTATGCCAAGATAGTGAAAGAAAAACCATGGCTCATGTCAAATTATACAGAATATCTATAATAAAAAATAGGTTAAAGTTTTTACTAATCCACACACAAGTCACGACATGTGACAATCTAAACAAATTCACTAAGGGTTTCTTATACCAAACCATAGCCTCAAAGCCCAAAAATGATACATATCTTTAAAAATACAAAGGTTATGGTTTGAGGATAGAGATAAAATATGCATAGAAGAAACCCTTTTTTCTTTCTGTATGATGATTCACATTGTAAAAAAAGAAACAAATTTGTAAAAAAATATATGTGGGTTCAAACGTTAAGGTCACGTCGAAGTCACACTCGACCAGAAACTATGCAAAGATTTCATTTCATGACACGACGAAGATGTTTTCTACATACAAACGTACGTACCTATTAATTCTCTGTATGCGTTGTATGTAGCACTATTCAAGGCTTCAGGACATTTGGCTTCCAAGGAATGGGGTCAGCTTCCACGCACAGAGCTACTTTCTTTGGGGCACTACTTTTGCGCGATAAAATAAAAATGAATTTGATCATCTATCTTTTTTTTTAATGTGTGCCCAAAACCATCAGAATTGGGACAGTATCGGGAACAAATTTTAAAAAAACACCAATTTTATAAAATGTTCCCCTCCATCGGAAATTACCGTCAGAAAATAGGCCCAAATGTATTAGTGAAATAATAATTAGAATTCCTACCAGTTCGTTGCCCCAAGTTTTGCTTCACTTAGTATTCCTAATAATATTTTTTTTCAAATGCATGGAATGATCCACAGGGTAGGGGAGTGTACATGGATACAAATGATATATTTCAAAATGCAAATTCCTCTTGCATGTCACTTCGACATCATGTATATAAGAAACTTCAGGAGGTACATGTGTCTGAAATGATCACCTCAGCAAAAAATCAAGTTGTTCATCAATAAGAAATATCTACTATGGAAAGTCAGGTTGATCACCAAAGTTTTCACCACGAGTATGCAGATATAGTTGACTCAATGTTTCATCTACAAGATTTGCTTGACTCTCAAACAAGAAGGCTTACAGATTATAAGGAAGTTACACCAATGAAAATTCAAGGGCAAATTAATAATGGAAATTATTCAAATGAAAGACTTAGAGGTGCTGATGAAGATACATGTGCATTTGAGTATGAACATCAGTGCGATAATGATGGTTATGCATGCACATAGGTGAATATATTTGTTGACAATGATGGTTGTGTTTTTGATTCACCTTGTTTGTTTCCATCCCCTGATGTGCCATGTGAAGCCTTTGATCGTGAGATTCATGAAGATTTGTATGAATCAGAGTGTGAATCAGTAGTAGCTCATAGTAATTGTGAATTGTTTTCCTGTGTTGATAGTGAAGACACCTTACATGGTCAACAAAGCTATATATTGGGTGCAGCTAAAGGAAGTTTCACAAGTTTTTTGAACCCTTTATATGATGAGAATGTAGAAGGTCAAGTGTTTTTTTCCATTAAGTGATTGAATGTGATTCTCATCATTTTATAAATCCATTGTTTGAAGATGAGGTGTTTCCAATTGATGAAAGTACTCTCTTATCTTGTGAGGTTGATAGTGATGTTGAAAAGGTTGACATATCCAGTTTGTTAATCTTTGATGATTCCACACATAAGTCTATTACTGAATTTGATTATGATCAGCATGATACATGTAAATTGGAACACAATCTTTAGAATAATGAAGTATACATTGATGTTGATAAGGGAGTGGTGCTTGCCCCTATTTCCAAAGACTCATGTGAAGCAAATTTGGTTATTATTGAAGTGGTTCACGAGAAGGTCAACATGTCTGAGATTACAAATGATTATGAGGATTGCAAGAGTAATGGGAAGATTCAAAAATATCCCAATGATGATTTTGAAAATCAAACATTTATAGATCTGTATAGGTCATCTTTTGAAGAGTTATGTATGGATATAAAAAATGGTCCGAGAGCTGAACCTAATTTGCATTCAAATGTATTAGTTCATAAGGAGTTTCCTGAATATTTGCATGAAGTGTATGAAGATGAATATGATATTTTTTCCTTTAATATGTAAAATTTTGATATGAAGGGATTTGATTATGTTGATACCAAAGTAGAGTATGAATGTTTTGCATTCTCAGATTAGCCAGTTGGAGTTTTTACTGAGCATGGTAGTGAGATCCAGAGTGAGGGTCACCATGTTGTGTTTGAATACCCCTCATATTGTTCAAATGAGATATTCTTTCCAGAGTATAATGTATTTCAATATGTGAACAATTTCATCATACGAGTGCTTACCAAGTATGAAAACGAGGTTAAGCATGGAAAAATGATGAATGTTGCCATTTGTTTTTAGTATAACCAGGTTTTATTCAATGATTATCCCACATTGTTAGTGTTTCTAAAAGATGAGAATCATATATATGATAGGGGTATAATATTGGTTTTACTTGTTTGGGGGCCCGCGGCCACCATTTGGGATTTTTGTTTGGTTTGCAACCTTGGGTTTCTAATATGGAGCCCGTTGAAATGGAGGGCATTGGTCTATGTCCTAGAGTTTTGGATTCTAGTGTTCATCTTGCGATTAACCTCCCTCAATCGAAGTAATTATTGGTAATCTCATTTTTTAGACTACCATGGCACAATTTGCAAAAGCATCCAGTGTTTCATCATGGAAAATTAGAGTGGCAGACAATTATTTTGGTTTCATTTTTGGGTGGAGGGTCTGCAAAGGAAAGGAAAGTGTCATTTAAACCAGCCAGGGCCCCTCCATGCATGTTTAAAATGAAAAAAATAACTAGAGTTCTATGGTTCTTTTTCTTCTCTATTTTATTTGAGGAAGTGTTGGGGATTTATCCCACATTGGTCATGTTGGGATATGCTTTAACCTTTTTAAGTCCCAGCACACAATAATGAAGTGCCAAAGAGGCACGTGCCTTTTGGCAGGCAGTTCGTGAATGCACAGTTAAGTGGTGGAGAGATGGCGGTTAGTAAAAGGGTTTGGTGGGCCCATGGTTAGGACAAAGGATAGGTGGCACATTCTTGCTATCATGTGAAGAAGTATGACTGATGAAAGAGAATGATCATGAGATAATGAGGTTGTGATGCATGGTAGTGTGGGCTAGCCAAGCGGCAAGGTGGATAATTGGAAAATCTAATAGGTGTTCGGTATTGGATCCTACAATCCAAATGAATAGGAGTGAGAAACATCCCAGGATTGCAACGATGCAACATGTGGAAGAGTGGTCTAGCCAAGCAACAAGATAGACAGTTAGAGGGGCCTCTAGGTGGCATCTTCATTTGATCCCATGAAGGGAATGACTAGGACATGGAAGGATCATGGGAATGCAACAATGTGACATATGGCAGGGTCGACTGAGTGGATCAATGATGTGGAAAGGTGACAGGGAATTAGGTGGTGTCATGTGGCATAGTCGACAAGGCAAGCAGTGGGATCAAAGTGGACAAATGGTGCCTTCATGTGATCCTACAAAGAATGGTTACATAGATATGGAAGGATAATAGGATGGCGAGAGTATGCTGCGTGTCTAAGCTAGGGTGATGAAGGAAAGATATGGCAAGCCCGAGGGTGATAGGTACCAAGTTCTCATGATCCTTCAATCAAGATGATTAGGAAAGATAATCATCATGGGATCATGATGGAGAAATGCGTGGTAGGAAAGGTAGGAAGGTGAAGTAAAGAGGGCTTAACAAGGGCCTAGATCTAACAATCTTTGTAATCCCACGAAGGAAGATGCACGAAAGATATGGAGCACAGGATAATGAGATCTTCCACATGTCCTGAGTCAACAATAAGGTTGGTGGTGTCGATGTGAATGAGGTGGTGAACAAGAAGTTTCAAAGGAAAATAAGGGCCTGCCACATGGTGGTTTTTGGATGGTTGACCGAGCTTATGGTTACTTTTTGCTTCATGCCCGCGTGATTTAATTTTGATCAACGACTGGGTTTTAAAGTTGAAAATGGGTTTAAATGTGAGTCATTAGATGTTTTTCTCATGCCAAGGTGACCATTAGGGAGGGTTGTATTTTATTTTCATGTGTTCCTAAGGGTTTTTAATGCCATGATGGTGTGATGGATCATATCTTTTGGTAGATGGATGGGTTTTTTGTCTGGTTTGACATTAATGTGGTTGATGGGATCAGATATTTCAAGCAAAGGATGATAGTTTTTAGTCGTTGGGATAGGGAGAAGATATTTATCAACATATCTAATTTGAGGAATGAACAATTGCCAGTAGTAGATACAATCTAGGGTTCTTTCCTTATCTATATATTATTTCTCTTCTCCTTTGTAAAGGTTCCAAAATTTTGTAAGAAAAGTAGGTTCCAAGTGTGGTTCCAATTCTGAAAATTTTCTTTCTTTCCCTATACATATAAGGTGTTCTTGGTGTTTTAGTTGCAGATATTGATGTATTTTGCAATGGTGTGTTTTATGAGCAAGGAATTTTGTGGTTTTGCAATTTGTCATTAAGTTGTCTCCATTTTGACAATTCCAAGTTACATAAATTGAGGCATTAAGGATGTTCCAATTTTATCCATTGTAGATCTTCTGCAATGGAGTTATTTGTTTATTGGTTATCTTGAAGGAAGAGATTAATTTATTTGTGTAGATAACTGTGATTTGGAGTTTTGTTTTCAAATGTGTATAAACTTGAGTATCAAGGATATTAAAGGTTGTCTTTCAACGTTTTGTTGATTAATGAAGTATCTATTCTAGGGTCTCTTCTAAGGGGAGAGTTAAATACTTTGAGTGGATATTTTCATGTTTGAGTACACAAGTGGATTCACAAGTAGAAATTAATGATGAGACAAGTGGGTATGTCAATGTAAGACATTATACATATTAGACTATGTTGCTCTCTTTTTTTCATAATATTTATTTTGCAGTTTCATGTTTGACTCTATTTCCCATTGGATAAGGCACTGATCTATGAGGGGCTTGGGATATTTTTAGGGGTCCATAATCCATAAATTCAAAGAAAATTATTTTCCCTTTCATGTTTGTAGGAGAGGAGTTTTTAGGTCTAGTTCTCAAGCATACTCAATGCAAGTGAGATGTTGCATAAGATTTGATAGACTTTGAGGTACCCTTTACCTATAGGTTTGAGAACTATCCACAGTTATATATTTGCAAGTTGTTGTATGTCAAAGGATTCATGTATGTGAAAATTAGGTACACCCGCCTGAGTGATGTGGAGCTCAAAGAGAAGAAGGTCTATGTACCTTGTTATTGTTGGGTTTTCTAGTCTCAATTCTATTGATGGTGCCAAGTATTTGTATTTCAAATTTGGATCTCATACCTTCACCTGGGAAAAGAGGTAGCAAGAAAAATACCCAACATGCCCAACTATGCAAATTCTAATCATCATTGTTGTGCACCTCAAACTATCATTACAAATTAAAAAGAGAGACAAATTCACTCCTCATTCCCCATGTTGGCATTAAAAGAGGAAGAGTGGTAGTTCTTTAAGCCTCTACTTTGATTAGCTTTTAAATTAGAAATGACCATTTCAAAAGTAATGAACAAAGTAAAAACTAAAATTCTTGATTGACAAAAACTTGTTGCCAACATAAAAAGTGACCGGTAATTTTTTCCATATCAGACATCATGTTTTTTTGTGGGCTTTGCCCACAATAAAAGAATCCCATCAACTTAATGATTTGAAAAATATGAAATCACTTCCAACTATTTTTTCCCTTGGCAATAAGGGTTTTTTTATTCATAGTAAATATTAATAGGAATTACATTTCAAGTATGTTCAAAATATTCAGTATTACACACCAATCTTATAAACTATAGGAGCTTAATTACAAAAACTGGTGGGACAGGATCTCCACCATATATTCTAGATTGCAAGGTTAGACGGCCATATGTTCATCATTTAATAATAAAAAGATCACAAGATACACTAAACATATGCACAAATACTATGACTATTACACTTCCAACTATTTAATTAAAATATATTTAATACTTATAATAAATATAATTCAAAATTAAAATTAGATTTACATATATAATTATAATTAATTCTATAACTAAAGACAAGTTTAACCAAAGTATAGAGAAATTGTAGAAAATGACAATAAATCTTAAAATAAAAACTATTTTGAACTTATTCGTTGAAAACAACTGGCAACTGCAAATCTTTATCTAATGTTTCTTTTTATCTTAGATGAAATTCTACCAAATTTTTAGACCTAGACATATTTTAATCTAGAAAAATTAGATTTGATGTAATATTCTACAATTCCACAAGAATAAACCTAAAAAAATAAAATAAAAACTGAACATATTTATCCTCCCTAATAGGTTTAAATGCAAACCGTTGGATGTTGTTCTCGCACCAAGGTGACCGTTAGGGAGGGTTTCATTTGATTTTCTTGTGTTCCTAAGGTTTATTAATTCCATGGCGGTGTAATGGATCAGATATTTTGGTAGAAGGATGGGTTTTCTGTTTGGGTTGGCATTAATGTGGTTGGTGGAATTAGATCTTTCGAGCAGAGGCTGAAATTTTTTAGTCGGTTGGATAAGGAGAAGATATTTCTCAATAAATCTGATTAGAGGAATGAACAAGTGTCAATAGTAGATACAATCTAGGGTTCTTCCTTATCTATATATTTTTTCTCTTCTCATTTGTAAAGGATCCAAAATTTTGTAAGAAAAGTAGGTTCCAAGTGTGGTTCCAATTCTGGAAATTTTCTTTCTTTACCTGTATATATAAGGTGGTCTTGGTATTTTGGTTGTAGATATTGATTTATTTTGCAGTGGTGTGTTTTATGAGCAAGGAATTCTATGGTTTTGCAAGTTATCATTAAGTTGTCTCCATTTTGACAATTCCAAGTTACATAAATTGAGGCATTAAGGATGTTTCAATTTTATCCATTGTAGATCTTCTGCAATGGAGTTGTTTATTCTTTGGTTCTCTCAAAGGAAGAGATTATTTCTTTGTTTAGATAACTTTGATTTGGATTTTTTTCTTTCAAATGTATATAAGTTTGAGTATCAAGGATATTCAAGGTTGTCTTTCAATGTTTTGCTGATTAATGCAGTATCTATTCTAGGGTCTCTTCTAAGGGGAGAGTTAAATACTTTGAGTGAATATTTACATGTTTGAGTACACAAGTGGATTCAAAAGTATAAATTAATGATAAGACAAGTGGGTATGTCAATGTAAGGCATTAGATATATTAGACTGTGTTTCTCTCTTTTGTTCATAATATTTCTTTTGCAGTTTCATGTTTGACTCTGTTTCCCATTAGATAAGGCACTGATCTATGAGGGGCTTGGGATATTTTCAGGGATCCATAATCCATAAATTCAAAGAAAATCATTTTCCCTTTCATATTTGTAGGAGAGGAGTTTTTAGGTCTATTTCTCAAGCATACTTAATGCAAGTGAGATGTTGCATAAGATTTGATAGACTTTGAGGTACCCATTACCTATAGGTTTGAGAACTATCCACAGTCATATATCTTCAAGCTATTATATGTCAAAGGATTCAAGTATATGAAGATTAGGTACACCCACCTGAGTGATGTGGATCTTAAAGAGAAGAAGGTTTATGTACCTTGTTATTGTTGTTTTTTCTAGTCTTAATTCTATTGATGGTGTTGAGTATTTGTCCTAGGTTTCAAATCCTCAAATCTGAATCTCATAGCTTCACCTAGGAAAAGAGGTAGCAATAAAAATACCCAACATGCCCAACTATGCAAATTTCAATCATCATTGTTGTGCACCTCAAACTATCAATATGAATTAAAAAGAGAGACAAATGCACTCCCCACTCCTCATGTTGGCATTAAAAGAGGAAGAGTGGTAGATTTTTAAGCCTCCATGTTGATTAGCTTTTAAATTAGCAATGACCATTTCAAAACTAATGAACAAAATAAAAACTAAAATTCTTGATTGACAAAAACTTGTTGCCAATGGAAAAAGTGACCGATTTTTTTTCTCCATATCAGACATCATGTTTTTCCTTGGGCTTTGCCCACAGTAAAAGAAACCTATCAGCTTAATGAATTGAAAAATATGAAATCAGTTCCAACTAATTAATTAAAATATATTTAATACCTATAATAAATATAATTCAAAAATAAAATTAGATTTACATATATAATTATAATTATAATTAATTCTACAACTAAAGACAAGTTTAACCAAAGTCTAGAAAAATTGTAGCAAATGACATTAAAGCTTAAAATAAAAACTATTTTGAACTTATTCGTTGAAAACAACTCGCAACTCCTACTCTTTCTCTAATGTTTCTTTTTATCTTAGATGAAATTCCACCAAACTTATAGTCCTAGACATATTTGAATCTGGAAAAATTAGATTTGATGTAATATTGTCCAATTCCACAGGAATAAACCTAAAAAAATAAATGCTCAAATAAAAAATAAAATAAAAAATGTTCATGCTACTCCACTGATTTGAGAGGAATGTTTGCAACTAACAAACATTTCTTTTGTTACGTATCGGAGGCGGTTTGTCAATGCGCTTGTCACCACAAAGACTAAGCTCGATGATATTGGTGAAGTTGCAGGGATTCTACAAGTTTAAACTACTTGCATATATTTAACCAAAACAATTTCTTAGCACTTCATTCCTCAACATCTGCCTAAATAGTTTTAGCCAAATTGGATGGATGAAAATAGTTCTATAAATTAGAAAAGTTAAATATCTTCTATTTTACTTTATGAAATATAAAAATATAATAATACTTAAAAATAATGAATTTTGGTTGGCTGAAATTAAATAGTTTAAAACCGTATTGTAATGACTTACAATAGTCCATGAGCAATATATTGACAGAGATCACATTGAAGATGGAAATATTGGAACAACCAAGGCTGTCAATAGAATGTGACCATTTTTTGGCACGCCCGCTGGCACTATTTGAATTGTTTCAGTTCAAATTTTTTCCACACAATTCTGAATTTTGGTGTGAAAATTAGTATTTTCAACCTTTGGAGGAGAGATCTAGACGCACTTGGTGGCTCTATAAAGAATATCTACTAGTTTTGAGAAGATCAGGTGTCGATATGTTACAAAACACTTTTTTTTCTTGATCTTCAACTCCCTATATGAGTAGAAATGTCAAATGTTTATGGAAAAAATGTATTCCACCCATCAGATTATGAGAGTAATTTCCATGACACTCCTCATTAGCCATATCATACTGAGGATGATGTCAATTCTACTCAACATAACCTTGTAGCTCAGCAGGTTACCAGCATGTCCCATCTTCTTGGAAAATTGTTGAGCATGTCAGAGATTATTGATTAAACCTTGTCTATGTGTGCTGACATTAATGTTTTTTCATTGATGTCAACATACTATTGTTGTTGTAGACAATGTGTTTTGTTCAGTTGAGATGATTTTAGTTGTTCAGGTGATATGTTGTAAATCTTGTACTACGATCATAAGTGATGGTTCAGATATGTCTATAGTTGATTCTGGTCAACTTATAGAGCTTCACATGATAGTTGGAGTGATATATGATTGATTTATCAGGTGCTAGTATTTCAGTGTTCCTGTTGTTCAAGATGTTTCAGAGGTTGAGTTTTTTTTTGTATAGATTTGTTTGGTTGATTCAGGGGATGCAAAGTTGGTGGATGCTTTAGTACTTAATTTTGTTTCCTCAACTAGTGGTGTCTATGATTTAGAGTTCAGCGAGCTATCTTTTTAGTGTGACAGAGTTCAGTATTCAGTGTTCATAATGAAGAGTACAGAGATGAGTTTGGATTTTGAGGTTATTCATGCTGCTTGTTGGTGTTCTTGGTTCATGTTATGGCCATGTTACTGGTTCATGGTGATCACATTTGGTTATTTTCTAGTGTGTTGGCATTTCTTCATTTAGGTCTTAGACGACTTGGTGAAGTAACATGTTGCAATTCATGGCATGGATTTGGCAAAGTTGTTGGGTGTTCGTGGATGATGTTTTGGGTCCTATCTAAGTCCTATCCGACTTGATTTAGATCACATTTTTGTTTGAGATTATTATTCATTTCATTTATTTGTATTGGTCCTAGTTGACTTTGTTGTTGATTATTCATTGTAATATGTATAAATGGGAAATCATTTGTGATTGTGAAGTGTATGGTAGAAAGAGCAGAGAGATGTGTGTACTCTGCAACTGAGGCATAAATTGTACTTTATTAGAACTGTATTAGAATAGAAGATGTTGTAAGTTAGTTTTTTGGTATCAGACAGTTTGTCCACCCTTTGTAATGGTTATTAATTATTGATCAATGAACCCAAATGAGGGCCAAATCGTTGTATTGTGAGAATTGTTCTCTAGGCAGTGGGTCTGTGGATGAAAGTGCATTCCTTTATTCTTATTTTCTCTTAATCAAGAAGTAATTTTAATAGAGTACATCTATCTTGTGGGTTTGATCCCCACCAGGGTTTTCCCTTAACTGGGTTTCCTCGTGAACAAATCTGGTGTTGTGAGTTGTGTATTGTGGATCTTGCATTATTGTTTATCTTTCATATCTATAATTTTTTTAATTGTGGCAAAGTTAATAACTACGAGTACAACTAATTCAGCCCCCTCTCAATTGTTCTTTTCTTCTTTGGGCCTAACAATTGGTATCAAAGCTAATTCCTTCAGAGGAGCTTAATCACTTGAACGAGATCTGACATGGAAAGAATAAGGAAATAAAACCCTAAGTTTGATGGATCTAACTACCTGATATGGAAGGATCAAATGATTACTTATCTGATATGAATGGGAGATAAGTACTAGGAAATTACATAAAAGTCTTATACTATTCCTAATAATATAATTCAGGCTACTCTTTTTGAAAAAAAAAATTCAAGGAAAATATCTTAGCAAGGGAAGCTTTGATTAGTGTCTTGTCAAATACAAAGTATTCTCGCATCTATGGATTGAGAACATTGCATGAGATATGGACTAAGCTAGAAACTATTTATGAAGGTGACAAGTATGTAATGCAAGCTAAATTGTAGGGACTGAAAGCAAAGTATGAGGATATGAAGACGAGTGAAGGAAAAACTATCTCATCCTATATTCAGAGGGATCTAGTTAGTTTAATTAGATGTGCTAGTGGTACCTTGGAAGATAATGAAGTCATATTCAAAATTATTAGATCATTTATTATGTGTTATAGTGAGAAAGTTGCAGCTATTGAATAAGTTATGACTATGAAAGGCATTATAACAGAATCCCTAATGGGTAGACTATGTGCTTATGGGATAACTACTCTTGCTAAGGAACTTTGGAAGGTTGAAATTGCATTCAAAGTCAGTGTGACTAAGCATGATCAGGGAGAGATTTCTTCTAAGACTAAAAAGTTCAACTATTATGCTAAGCAATGGGAAGAGATCATGGAAGAAGAAAGGAAGATCGATGAACTTGAATCCTTGATTGTAAAATGACTTCCTAAGAGCTTTGGTAAGTATGAAGGAAAATTGACTTTGAAATGTTTTGCTTGTAACAAAATTGGTCATATTGCATCTAGATGTCCGAATAAAGATTCTAAGGACATTAAGGTTAGATCTAAGAAATACCATCTTAAGGGTCATAAAAAAAATTTATGCTTCTGAAGAAGGTGTGACTGATGATGAGTCTGTTTCTGGTGAGGACGAAATTATGTTTATTGTTATTAAAGAAGATAATTGTAAGGAAGTGAAAGCATTGGTTTCACATGTTGTTAAAAGATATGAATATGTCATTAATAGTGGATTTTCACATCATATGAATGACAATAAAAATAATTTTATGAAGCTTGAAGACTATGATGGTGGTGTTGTTAGGTTCGGTAACAACATGTCTTGCTTGATAAAAGGGAAAGGATCTATTACTCTTGATGGTAAGAACAATACTAATGATGTCCTATATGTTGAAGGATTAGGACATAACTTGTTAAGTGTCGGATAAATAATGGATAAGGGTTACAAATTTGAGTTCATGTAAGGAGTATGCAAAATCATTGGAAGCACATGAAATCTTATTGCATGAAATCTATTCTCTCTCTGAATGAATATTTCATCTTTCATATCATTATGAGTTGTATCTTCATTCTTTGTTTTTGTGACAAGTATTTTGCATACAGTGGATCTTGGTGATTGAATTCTTTGAATTCCAACATGGTATCAAAGCCTTTCTATTGCAGCCCATTCTTGAGTTTTTTGAAGATTTTTTGGAGCACTGAGGGTTTCAAGTTTTCAAAGTTTTTTGTGTGGATCTGGGGGAGCTATTTTTTGGAGCACTTTGGGCATAATTTTTTGGAGCACTAAGGGTTTCAAGTTTTTAGAGTTTTTTGTGTGGATTTGGGGGATCTATTTTTTGGAGCACTTTGGGCACAACCCAACCTCACGGTTGTGCTCAAAAGGCCCCAAAACCCCTATTTCCATATAAGGCATGTCCAATTTGGACACTGTTGCATTTTGAGGCAAAAAATGCTCGTACAACCCTATTCTAGGTACAATTTACAAGGTGGGTGAGAAAACAAATAAAAAATCATGAAAATTATTTTTTGAATATTTAGAAAAAATAAAAAAATCCTCTTTTTATGAGATTTTACATGTCTTTTGAATTTTTTTTGGAAAAAAAAAGAAAAAGAATAAAAATTCCGGTGGGGGTCGCACCCCACCCACATACCATGGTAGGTGGTGGGGCCTCCCCCACGGAAGGTGGCCACAAGTCCCAAGATGGTCGCACAGGTTCCAAGGAGCCACACAAGCCCCAATGAGGCTGTGCTGGCCCCACAGAAGCTATGATGGCCTCAAGGGACCGCGAAGGCCCCAAGGGAACCGCCAGCCCTTCATTATTTTTTAAAATAAAAAAAATATTTGTATTTTTTTAAAATGTCTTTTTTTCAAAAAATAAATTTGTTTTCTTGGCAAATTCGCCTAGTCAGCTGCATGGCCTCCACATTAACGCTCCGTCAGCTCTGCCAAATTTGGCCATTTTTTACTAGTTCCACTAGATTTAGCAACATTGCCAAATTTAGTGGGGCTCTGCCAGATTTAGGAGAGACTTTTTGGGGTTCTTATTATTTTGGCATAGTCATCAATTTTTTTCTCATAACTTGAGCAAACGGAGGCATTTTTAGCCAAACAAGATATTGTCAAAAAACTAGTTCTGAGCCCAACTGATTTTCCAAGTTTGGTTTTCTGATTTTTTCATCTTGCAGGGTTTTTACCAATCAAATTCATGGTTCCATTTTGCACTCAGGTCACCATATCTTGCTCCTTCGGACTCCATTTTTTGACTTCTTCATGTCGTTAGAAAGTTGGTTCCGATCTCTTTCTTCTTGTATGGGTCTCATCACCATAATCTTCTCTAGGTACATTTTATTCAGGTTTTTTCTTTTTCACAATCTGGTCATCTATTAACACTGATATTTATTTAATCCACCTTGAGTTAATCAACTGGGATCAACAAGGACATCTGAATATAGATATTTTTGAAAATGATGAAGCCATTGTAGAATACATGGGTCTTCATCAAGGAATACCATCTGGAGATCACAAGGCAAGATTCTCCTTTGACTTGGACAGATCTACATACTTTGGGGAGGCGACTCCTCTTTCTAGTCACAAAAGTAAAGGTAAAAATAAAAAAAGAAAGGTTATTAAGTGAAAAGCAAAAGGCAATTTTGGACCATAAAAAAGTAAAAATAAAGGACGTATCTTCTGGTGAAAAACTCTCTGAGGTGCCAGAGGATAGAAAGTTGGACCTCCTCCTCTTAGAGGAATAAAAATCAGCCTTGCTAGAAGAGAAAACAAAAGCAATAAATCTAGGAGATGAAAAGAGTCCTAAGAATATATATCTGACCAAGTCTCTTTCACCTAAGGAAAGAGAACAATTTATTGAGTTTTTCAAATAATGACAGATTAACTTTTCTTGGTCTTATGCTGACATGCCAATTTTGGATCCAGAGCTAGTATTGCATCACTTACCACTATTGCCAAACGAAAAGCCAATAAAATAGATTTAAGAAAGATGCATCCTCCCATTGCTTTACTAGTCAAATTTGAGTTAAAGAAACTTTTGGACACTATTTTCATAAGACCTATCCCTTATGTTGTCTGGATATCAAATATGGTGTCGGTTACAAAACATTATGGTCAAATCTGTATATGCACATATTTTAGGGACTTGAACAAGGCTTGTCCCAAAGATGATTTTCCTCTACCAAATATTGATATCATTGTAGATCTGACAATAGGACATCTAATGTTGTCACTAATGGAGGGTTTCTCATGTTATAACCAAATAAATATAGCACCATAAGATCAACATAAGACAACATTCACTTATGCATGGGGTGCTTATTGATGGAATGTGATGTCATTTGGCCTTAAGTATGCAGGTGCCATATATCAAAGAGAAATCACAACAATCTTTCATGGTATGATCCATAAAACAAAGGAGGATTATTTTGAGGATATACTAGCTAAATCAAAACTCATGGAAAATCATCTGCAAATTTTGGGTCTGATATATGATAGAATGCAAAAATACAAGGTAAGACTCAATCCAAATAAATGTGTTTTTGGGGTCACATCTGGAAAGTTCCTTGGCTTCATTATCTCATAGAGGAATTTAATTAGATCAAGAAAAGGTTAAATCTATCCTTGACATGCCACCTCCTACAAATTTGAAACAATTATAGGGTCTACAAGGAATATACAATCTATCAAGAGATTTATTGCCCAACTCACAGATAAGTGCCACCTGTTCCAACATTTACTACATAAAGGGGTAACATTTGTGTGGACAAAATAATGTCAACAAGATTTTCAAGATTTCAAAGATTATTTATTAAAATCCCCAATATTGGTGCTACCAATTCCAAGCAAGCCATTGATATTATATATATCGGCAATGGAATCAACACTAGGTGTTCTTTTGGATCAACATGACAATCAAGGAAATGAAATGGCTATTTACTACATTGGTAGGACATTGGTGGGATATGAACTCAATTATTCAACAATAGAAAAGGCATGCCTTGCAGTTCTTTTTGCTTCTCAAAAATTAAGACATTATATGTTGAGCCATCAAACAAAGCTCATTGCATGCATAGATCCATTAAAATACTTTTTGATCAAAGAAGCATTAACAGGAAGACTCACCAAATGGGTGCAATTTTAAGCAAGTTTGATATTGAGTATGTGGATTGCAAAGCTATAAAATGACAAGTCATTGCTGACCAACTAGTATAAGCCCATGTTCCAAATCATCAACCTATTGTCTCTTAGTTCCCCAATGAAGCAATTTTTACCATGGAAGCATCAACAATAGAGGTTTGGCAATTATTATTTGATGGCTCATATACAAACCGTGGTGTAGCAGAAGGAATAGTACTCATCACTCCACAAAAGGATGCAATTCCTAAATATTTCTGACTCAATTTTCCATGTACCAATACCATACTTGAGTAGGAAGCTCTAATCATTGGGTTAAAAATGAATATACAATGGAGGATAAAGAACCTAAGAGTTTATGGTGATTCCCAGTTGTCTAATAGTCAGGTCAATAATGATTACATGACAGGATAAAAAATTGTCCCATATAGGCAACTGATGGATAAACTACGCACTTTTTTTCTATACATTGTATTCGAACAAGTTCCAAGGGTTTAAAACAAAGCCGCGGATATCATGGCTACCATAGAATCTTTGATCGAGATTCTAGGCAATGAAACCCGATTTCATTTTCTGGTAGAACAATTGATGGTTCTATCCTATGAGGCTCCAATGATATAATTAACATGTGTCCTTATTGGTTCTAAGTCTTCCTGGTAAAAAGATGCGTATAATTACCTTCAACACAATATCCTCCCACCTAACATGTCTAGAAACCAAAGAGAGTCTCTTATCTGACAAGCCTCTAGGTATACCTTGCTCGCTAATACTTTGTATATAAAAGTCTAGATGGAATAATTTTAAGATATCTTACTTCCAAAGAATCTTAGAGGGATTTGTATGAGGTTCATGAAGGAGTTTGCGGGGCCCATTCAGGTGGTAATAGTTTATCAAATAATATATTAAGGATGGGATACTATTGGCTGACACTGGAGGAAGGTGCTCATAAGTATATACAAAGTGTTAGGAATAACAATCCACTAACATAGTTGAGAGGGGGGTGAATCAGTTGTGAGACAAATTATTAAACATTAATCTTTATAAAAAAAAATTTAATCCAAATGATAACATAGTAAATGCCAACACAATAACACAATCCTTTATTGTCGAGGAAACCCTGTCCAAATAATGCACTGAGAATATAGTATCCCTGTTAAATGATTTATCCCTATTAGGAACTTATTGATGCATTACAATACACATTCCCTATTAAGGGATAGACACTATTAGGATTCAAGAGTAACAGTGGGCTCACTGCCCAGGCACACTGCCTAAAGAAGGTTAAATCCACCCTTAGGGTTTACAGTCTGAAATACAAGTGTATATAGGAAATATACAATCTAGTGACTAGTATGATAGAAACTTTATTCACTTGGTCAGTTCCATTGAAGTACCATAATCACATCCTCTATTCTACATCCATCAGACAAACAAGCTCACAAATTCCACACTTTGTTGTCTCTATCTCAATCATAGACATTTATGCTTTTCAAAAAGATCTTTCATATATACCCTATTACAATAATTAATTAGTTCAGCCAATTAGGCTTTCCCAATATAAAAATAATTACTTAACCTTTTACTAAGATACACATGGTACCTATAAAAAGTAAAAATCAATTACAATTCATCAAATATAATCCAAGATCTGTAATCCACGCTTGCAATCCATAATACATGCTATATCTTTGAAGTCAGCCACAAATAGGTCTCCTCCAGAACACACGCCACAACTAACGTCACCAAGATTTCTATGAATCGTGAAACATAAAAAACATTCCTTATCATGTCTTATGTCATCCCTTAAGCTTGCATAACTTGAATCCATATCACTCATAAGTTATACTAAAAACACAGAGACTAACTTTGTCAAAGATCTTTGTCACTGTCTAGTACCCATTCTTCACCAAAACATTTGTAACTTATATAATAGACAATATTAAGCCGCACAACCTTAGAAATAATATCACCACACATCCTTGTACACATCATCATCTTCTCTCATTCTGAATCAACCTCATAGTACCTGTACACCTCTGTCAGTCATCAAGCAATAGTAATAACCAGTCTGTTCTACCTCCATAGAAACTTATGTTGACATCAGTGAAAAAACATGTATGGAAACAACATCATCAAAAACCAATTCCAAAAATCTCCCCCTTTGGCATTGATGGCAACATATGGGAAAATCCATCAACCAAAAATTACTCTCTCAATACAATCTTCTCAATATCCTCAACACAGCTCTCCCTAAATAGTAGGGATTTTCTCATAGAATCTTTCCCCCTTTGACAACAATGGAAAAGGGTGCCATAACTCTTCTTCTTTCTTTTGCAAGGTGTAGCTTTTTCAAATCTTCATGCCTACAATAACCATGTGTAAAATCACCCAAATATGTTCTATAATGTTCCTGCGATCACTCTCCCCGAGGAGTAGATCCATACATCAAGTCTAGAAAATGATATAGCTCTAAAAGCCATGGGACTGATACATTCCTACATCAATTTAGTTCTTGCAAGGAGGGGCTTTCACCCCAAGCATACCTCTGAGATACTCAAAGGCATCCTTTGGCAGAGGTTTTGTAAATATACTGCTATCTATTCCTTTGTGCTGATATATTCCAATATGATCTCCTTCTCTTCTACCTTGTCTCTCAAGAAATGATACTTGATGGAAATATGTTTAGTCTTTGAATTTATTACTAGATTCTTCGACATGTTCACTATGCTAGTGTTATCACACTAGATAACCACTGGCTCTTGAAAAATTATTCCAATGTCCTTCAACATTTGTGTCATCCAAACAATTTATACACAATTTATAGCAGCAACAACATACTCAGATTCAACAGTAGACTAAGCTATATAATCCCGCTTCTTACTTAACTATGAAACCAACCTTTTTCCAAGGAAAAATGCTCCTCCACTTGTACTCTTTCTGTAATCCACACTACCTACCCAATCAACATCAGTATATGCATGTAAGATAAAATCATCAGATTTTTCATACCATAGCCCATACGCTATTGTTCCTTTCAAGTATCTAAGAATTTTTTTCACAGCAGCAATGTGTGTCTCTTTAGGATCCGCTTGATATCTTGCCACAATTCCAATTGCATTAGAAATATCTATTATGGTGTGAGTTATATATTAAATACCTACAATCATTGATTTGTACTTTGTCTAAAAAACACTGAGTTTCATCATTATTAGTAAGTTTGTAACCAGTCACCATGGGTGTCCGAATAGGTTTACAATCTTCCATTCCAAATTTCTTCAACATTTCCTTAAGATACTTGGTCTAAAAAATGAAAATACCACTCTTTTTCTTGTTAATTTGAAATCCAAGGAAAAATTTCATCTCACCAATCATTGACATTTCAAATTCATTTTCCATCTCTTTAGAGAAACTTTTTCTCATTTCATCATTTCCTCCAAAAATTATAGCATCAACAAAAACTTCTACGATTAGTATTCCATCTTCACTAGTTCTTAACTACAAATTGTTGTTTGCATTACCTTTTCTGAAGCCAAGACAAAGTAGATACCTGTCCAGTCTTGCATACCATGCTCTTGGTGCTTGTTTAATTCCATACAAATATTTCTTCAACTTGCAAACCATGTCTTCATCTTCTATCAAAGGAAATCCATTAGGTTGCTCAATGTATACCTCTTCCTCTAGATCTCCATTCAAAAATGCAGATTTCACATCCATCTGATATACCTTAAAATATTTATGTGTAGCATAAGAAAGAAATAATCTTATTGCTTGCAACCTAGCACCAAGAGAAAATGTTTCTTCAAAGTCTGTCTTCTTGTTGCGAGTAGCCTTTACAAGCCATTCTTTCTTTATTTTTTACCACTATTCTTTCCTCATCCATTTTGTTTCTAAAAACCCACTTAGTTCCTTTAAAATTCTTATTTTTAGGTCTTGGAACCAATTCCAAAGTGTTGTTCTTCTTTATCTATTCTGATTCTTCATGCATAGCTTTAGTCCAAGATTCATCTCTACATGCCTCATCGGTAGATTTTGGTTCAACTTGAGAAATTAAACAAATTTCATCTCTTAGTTTTGATCTTGTCATCATTCCTCTATTTGCATCTCCAATAATTTTATCTTCAGGATGGTTTTTCTTAACATACCTCAGAGTCTTAGGAATTTTAGTAGGATCATTTGAGTCATCTTGACATACCCTGATCTCACAGTCAATCTCAAAAGGTTCTTGTTGATCTATCATAACCTCCTTCTATAGTTTGATTATAGTCACACATTCTCTCTTAAATCTGAAACTTTTCATCAATCCTCACATTAGCACTTTCAATCATCTTCCTCAATCTTAGATTAAAACATTTATAGGCTTTTCTTTTAGTGGAATAACCAAGGAAGATCTCTTCATCACTTCTAGCATCAAACTTTCCTATCTCATCATCTCTCACTACCAAATATTCTAAAATAGTTCATAGTAGGAGTATGATTAAACCATAATTAATAAGGAGTCTTACTTGTACCTTCTCTAATATGAATTTTGTTTAAAGTATACACAACAATACCAACAAATTCTCTCCAATGAACATGTGATACATTTCCTTCCAACAACATAGTTCTAGTAGCATCTAATATTGTTCTATTTCTTTGCCTTGCTATCCTATTATGTTGTGGTGTCCTAGGAGAAAAATTATGTTTGTATATTCCATGTTCTTCATAGTAGGTATTGAAAAAATCTAAAGTAAACTCACCACCTCTATCTGATCTCAAATATTTTATCTTTAATCTTAACTCATTCTCAACTTTTGCTTTGAATATTTTGAATTTGTCAAACACCTATGATTTCTCTCTAGATATGTAGCCCACATCATCCTAGAAAAGTCATCAACAAAAAGTATAAAGTACATTTCACCATAGTAAGATCTTGTTCTTGTAGGACCACACAGATCTATATGCATTATATCCAACTTCCCTTTCACTAAGTAATATTTAGTTTTAAAACTTCTTCTAGTCTGCTTCCCCATTACACATTCTCTACGCATGGTGTTATATGGTTTCACAATCTTTGGTAGGTCTCTAACTACATTAGTCGTACTTGCCTTCACAATATTATCAAAGTTAACATGACAAAATATTCTATGCCATAATCAACTGTCATCTACCTTCGCAACAAAACAAGAAGCATCAGATGTATTTAATTCAAATAAATTACCTTTGGATTTATTACCAAATGTGATCAAGTCTAATGACTTACTTCTGATAGAGTATTTAACATCAATGAATTTCAATTGATAACCTTTATCCACTAGCTATCCATCGCTCAAAAAATTATTCTTAAGTCCATCAACAAGTAATACATTGTCACTATTGGTCTTTCCATCCAAAGATATAAATCCAACTCCAATGATAAGCTTAGGAGTATTGTCACCGAATCTCACAACACCAACAACATAATTATTCAGTTTAACAAGCTTATTTTTATCTCCAGTCATATGGTGTGAACAACCATTGTCTATGACCCTTTCAGATTTATTTTCAACATGAGATACTAAGGTTCTTTCTTCATGTATAGGTTTATCATCCTTGATAGCAATAAATCCAATCTTATCATAATCAATAGCATCATCATCAGAAACACCTTCACTAGTATAATAAAATTCCTTATCCTTTGAATACTTAGGTTTATAAAACTTAGATTTATGCTTTGGTACCCTTGTAGGACATCTAGATGCAAAATGACCTAGCTTATTGCATGAAAAACATTTTAGAGGGTACTTTCCTTCAAACTTACCCTTACCTCTATTTTTTGTTCTGGCGATCAAGGTCGTAATTTCATCTAACTTTCTTTCTTCTTCCTGTATATGTTCCCATTCATCAACATATTTACCGAGCTCTTCTCTCAAGTCACTACTATTGGTGCTCGCAATTCCTGATAAAGTCTTTTTATTTTTATGCACAGTTGCCTTGAATGTTGTCTCAACTTTAGGTAATTAATCTCCCAGCTTTGTGACCTCAAAGGTAGTTAGTTTTCCAATCAACATCTCTCTGTTGAAATTCATTGTCAAAGGTATGATCTCTTCTATAGCTTTCACTTTGGTTTTGTATACAGGTGTTAGGGATCTAAGAATTTTTGCAATCACTTCTTCCTCACTATAAGTGCCTATAGAGCTCCTGATGCCAATAACAACTTTAGTAAATTTGTGTACATATGCTCTAATATTATCATCATCTCTCATTTTTCAACATTTCCATCTTTGTCTTCCAGTTCTACAACTTTTCCTGCTTTGTAAACTTGTCTCCTTCATACAGTGCTTTTAATATTGTCCAAATTTCATGTGCATAATCTAAATCTTTTACCTCTATGAATTCACCTTTAGAAATCACACTAATCAATGCTTCTCTTGAAACCATGTTGTATGTAAATATCTTCTTTTCTTCATCAGTATTCTTATCTAGTTCATCCTCAGCCTTCATCTGTACATTCTTCTTTTTTATCATCCATTAGTCAATTCCCAAGAATAGCAAATGTGTTCTCATCTTGTTCTTCCAACTATAAAAGTTTTTAGGATCAAACTTTAGACTATCCTTCCTATAGAATGCCATCTTTAGGATCACCTCAAGCTGTTAAAATTTATCTCTAAGGACCATTAGCTCTGATACCAATTGTTAGGAATAACAGTCCACCAACACAACTAAGAGGGGGGGGGGGGTGAATACATTGTGAGACAGATTATTAAACATTAATCTTTATAAACAAAACTTTAATCCAAATGATAACACAATAAATGCCAACACAATAAAACAATCCTTTGTTACGAGGAAACCCTGTTAAAGGTAAACCATAGTGGGAATGAGCACCCACAAATAATGTACCGAGAGTATAGTATCCATGTTAAAAGATTTAGCCTTGTTAGGAACTTATTGATGCATTACAGTACATAGTTCTTGTTAAAGTACAGACCCTATTAGGAGTCAAGAGTAATAGTGGGCTCACTACCCAAGCACACTGCCTAAAGAAGGTTAAATCAACCCTGAGGACTTACAGTCCAAAATATAAGTGTATATAGGAAATATACAAACCAATGAACTATCTGATAGCAACTGTCTTTGCTTGGTTAGTTCCAATGAAGTACCATAATCACATCCTCTTCTCTACATCCAACAGACAAACAAGCACACAGCTTCCACACTTCATTGTCTCTATCTCAATCACATACATTTATGCTTTTCAAAATGATCTCTCATATATACCCTATTACTATAATTAATTAAGTCGGCCAATTAGTCTTTCCCAATATACAAATAATTACTTAACCTCTTGCTAAGATACACACATTACACATAACAAGTAAACATAAATTAAAATTCATCAAATATAATCCAAGATCTGTAATCCATGCTTGCAATCCATAATACATGCTATACCTCTGAAGTCGGCCACAAATAGGTCTCCTCCAGAACACATGCCACAACCGATGTCACCAAGAGTTCTATGACTTACAAAACATAAAAAACATTCCTTATCATGTCTTCTTTCATCCCTTAAGTTCATATAACCTGAATCCATATCGCTCGTAAGCTATACTAAAAACACAGAGACTACCTTTGTCAAAGATATCTGTCACCGTCCAGTACCCAGTCTTCACTAAAACATTTGTGACTCATCTATTAGACAATATTAAGCCATGCAACCTTAGAAATAAGATCACCACATATCCTTGTACACATCATCATCTTTGTTTGTTCTGAATCAACCGTATAGTACCCGTACACCTCCCCCACTCATCAAGCAATAGTAATAACCAGTCAGTTCTGCCTCCATAGAAACATACGTCGACATCAGTGACAAAACATGAATGCCAACAACATCATCAAAAAAAAATTCCAACACAGAGATGCGGAAAATGTCAAATGAATGGAAACCTTATCCATGCACCAACTCAAGAGCTCCAACCTATTACTTCACCATGGCCTTTCTCAAGGTGAGGATTTGACCTAGTGGGTAAAATCACACCCATTTCCTCTAACGGTCATAAATACATAATCATAGCAACTAAGTACTTTACCAAATGGGTGTAAGCTATCCCTTTAACATATATTACTGGTAAGCTGATATCCATGTTCATTTTGAACTACATCATTTGTCGATATGGGATCCCTCAAAACATAATTATTGATCATGGGTCACCTTTTCAAAACAAAGATGTTGAGGACCTCTGTGATAAGTTTAAAATAAAACAAAACTTCTCCTCATTTTACTACCCTCAGGGAAATGACCAAGCTGAGGCAACCAAAAACACAATCCTAAAAATCTTGAAGAAAGTTGATAATGAATCTAATCGAGACTGGCATTTGTAGCTCAGTCCTGCATTATGGGCATATATAACAAGTACAATAATACCAACATGATAAAATCCTTTCTCCCTAGTATATGGATTAGAATTGGTTATACCACTTGAATTTGAACTCCCATCCCTTAGAATATCATTAAAGAATTTCATATAAGATGAAGACTATAGAGTTGCTATGCTAAGTGAACTAGAGTTACTAGATGAGAAATGTCTAAGTGCAATGAATCACTTACAAGGATATCAAAATCACCTTAGAAGAAATTATGACAAGAGAGTCAGGCCATGCACATTTGAGGTAGGAGACCTCATCCTTATGGAGAATCAAAAGAATCAAGCACAAAGAGTTAAACCAGGCAAGTTTGAGCCTAACTGGCTAGGACCATACGTCATTATCAAATCATGTGAGAATGGGGCATATCAACTGGCTACTCAAGAAGGAGATAAACTCCTGAGATATATCAACAACATACACCTGAAAAAGTTCTATACCTGATATCCCAAAGTCAAGAGTAAATATCTTAAATATCCTAAAAAAAACACAAAAATAAATAAATATAAAAGTTACCTTGGTGAAAACCTGGCAAACATGCACCTGAGCGACAACAAAAAAAATAGAAAAAGAGAAACACAATCATTCTTTGGTGAAAACCTGGTAAACATAAGCTATTGGGTAGGTACCTTGGTAAAAACCTAGCAAACAGGCGCCAAGTGTTGAAATCCCGCTTCATACACTGCTCTGATACCACTGAAATATCTCCCTAGGATATTTTCTCTAGATTTTCCAAAATGTATCACATAAATTCTAACAAACAAATCACATGCAACTAATTTTTAATTATCTAATAGATTATGCTAAAATTCATAAAACCCTGATATTAAATCTGAAGATAAAACATTATAATCTCATTTTCAGATCAAGTATGAAATACCTCAAAACACTCCAAGTCTGTCTTCAAAATAAACTTCACAAATAAGCCCAACTATGAACTCCATCACAAATCCACCCTCTAGAAATGAATTGGGTTTCTGACCAATCCACTGAAAGAATCCCAAGGGTTTTCATCCTCAAGAAACTAGAACTAAAACAAGAATCTCTCAGAGCTCTGCCAAAACAAATTAATAAGCCAAGCACGCCCAAAAATGAAGCCCAAGCTACCTTTTTATAATTCTTCGATGAAGGTTCCAGAAGACTCTTGAAACTCCCTTTATTTTCCTTTACATTTTTCCCTTTTTAATTTAAAATTGAACTTGGAGGGAAAATAATTATAAAGTGACTTTTATTAGTTTTTCACTAGGCTCCATTTAAGTCACTTTAATACTTTATTAAATAATTACACTAAGTTATAATTTAATTTTGATATAATTTGACAACTTAAAATTTAATTATTTAATAACAATAATCCCCTAGAAAAAAAATGGCAAAATGATAGAGCAGAATATTTTAACGAAAAAGGCAGAGGTTAGGGAAAAATGGTTGTTCCTTGCTACAGAGGATAAGTCGAGGCTTTCTGTTCACCAAGGGAGAAAGAACAATTTTTTGCCCAAATATAAACACAAAAATGTTTTCAAGAATGCTAGATCAGACATGGGGCTTCTGCTGTTATTTGGTATGGTCCTACATCCCAACCTGATCGAAAACATCCAAATATTGAAAGGATATTTTCTCAGACATGTAGTTTCAATTCTTCTTCTTTGGATATTGGTAAGAAGATCTTGTTCCTGATAACTTTGCAGTAATGTATAAATAATTTCTCTTTTATGCTTCTACAAAATATGCTACAAATGGTTTTCATGATTCTTTTTTAGAGATTAGGGCTCCTGTACCTCCCTATGAGATTAATGATGGATGCCATTTAGTCAAACCTAAGAAAGCTTAGAGAGATAGGAGGAAGGTCCATCGAGTTAGGAGTAACCCTATTATTTACTCTCCTTCTTATTTGAAACTCTATAATTTCTTTAAAATCTTGCAATCTAAGATGGAAAATGGTCCTATATCGATTCTCCATTATGATAAGAAATCTAACCCTAAGGATCCGATTTTGCAGCATTCTTCAAATGATTTTGTTTGTCCATGCAAAGATCTCCCTTCAGCCTCTCCTGATAAATTATTTATGGAAAAAGTTGATCCTATCAAAACCATATCCCTAACACCCTACCTTCCCACTCATAGAAGAACCCCTGTGGACTTTAACCATGGATCTCCTAGTCCCTCAAAACCTCTGAGATTATCTTCTACCAAGAAATGTCTAGATAACCCTAAACTTCAAATATCCTCCTCCATTAATCTTGAAACATATCCCTTCTTAGGACAATCATTCAAACCCCAAGAATGTATTGTAATCTAATTATGCAATATTTATACTAAAGGTATGATGAATCATTGTAGAAATCATGGAGTTTTTTCCAAATGGTTGGGTTTTGATTGTACATCAGATAGAATCGCAGAATGGTTTAAATTTACATTCCCAGGTCAGGTGAGTATAACTATACTTCCTAATAAAAAAAAAATTTCTTAGATTGCTCAAAAATATCTTTGAAACAATCATTTTTTGATGGTGTTTGTCCTAATTTCAATAATTTAGGTATTTTATTCATTGATTGGTGTAGTAATTTTAATCCTGTCAATTTGGAAAATTTGGAAGTCATTCAATGGGTAACTCTTCCTAATCTCCCAGTTTAGATTATACATAGTAATATTATTAAGGATATCGCTAATAAAATTGGTAAATTTATAGATATAGATAGGGAATTTTTGCGAAGCTCATATATTAAAGTTGCAATTAGATTAGATAATTCGGTGAAACATCTTAGGAATATAAAGCTTAAATTAGGTGAAGAAGTCTATAACATTAATCCAAAATTTTGTCAATCCTTGTCCTACTCTAAGAATACTCCAGGAACTATATTTGATTCAAACGTACCATCTACACAGGATTGTCGTAATATGGACAATGATTATCATGCTCATTTAGGAAAAGATATTAACTCCATTTTGAGAACTCCATCCCTTCCTCACAAGAAAATGGATCCTATAGGTCTGACTATCCAGATGAAATCTTATGAATAAATAAATGGCCTTACTCCTAGTAGAAATAATATGGAGAAAAGGAGGATAGTAATTGATTTACCGAAAGGAGAAAATTATGATGCAAACTCTAAAAATTTGGAAAAAGGGGAAATCAAGTCTGGTAATCCCTATATATTGATGTCAATGTGAAATTTGTCAGGTTGGCTTCCATTAAGTCTGAAGAAAACTGATCAGATTAGTGAATCGCAGGATATAGATGTAGAAATATAGAATCCCTATTTAAAATTTTGAATCAGGAAAAAGCTATGCAAGAAATGGTAAATGTTGAACTTAAATGTATTGAGGAAGCCAATATCCTTTAGATTTTCAATATTAAAGAATATAATATAGAAGGTAATGAGATTAGGGACCCTACTGGTATCAAGGGTCCTATTGTATACGGTAAATGTGGTCATTCTTATTCAACCATACACTTCAACATAGTCCTTGTTCATCAGCCACATACATAAGTGAATATGATTTATTCATCTTGCATGCCTGTATGATTCAAATTGTTGCCTTCTATCCAAATGGGGTTTCGAATAGCTCTCAGAACGAGGGTCTCACAACCATAGACCAATCTAAGAACGAAGGATTTTTCTCCATGAATGTGATGCAATGTAATGCAAGATTAATCTCAATGAATTTAATCTATGCCATGATTGCAATATGATTAATCTAATAAATTGACATTAATCTATTGCAAATGAGAGTTTTAACTAGAAATGAGATTATGAACTAAATGTAGTAGCAATTCGTTATTCTAACAATGCATAAAAAATGACTGGGGTCCTTTGAATGAGAAAAGGGAGTTCTTTTATAGACTGAGAGTCTGCTCAGAATAGAAAGTTTCCTTTTTGAAATAAAACAAATAGAAAATTTAGTTCAAAATAGAAAGCTTTCTTTAAAAGAAAACAATGAACTATTTTCTCTTTGTTTTAAACTGTTTTTCTTTTTTATCTTAACTGTTTTCTTTCTCTTTAAAGCACAGTTAATTCAAAGTTTCTATTTCTGAACAGGAGAGAAGATTTTTGAGAGAATATTTAATTAATTAAATAGAATATGACCTCATAAATTTGTTTTTCTCAATTATCTAAATAATTAAATTCAATTTTTGAAATGAGGATATCTATTTAATAATTAAATATTATTTAATTCCTTTTTATGTGTTTTATCTAAAAGGGGTGAATTTAATTTAATTAAAGTGCTAGGAATTTATAATTAAACTAATTCAATCATAGGGTTTGTTTAGCCAATTGATTGATATTTAGGAATTAAATATAATGTATGATTAATGCAGATTTAGGAATTTATGCATTTGACACTTAGGTCGAGTAGAGTCAATCAAAACTTAGAATTGCCTAGTACAATAGGACTTTGATGATCCAGAAGAATGATAAATGCAAAAAAATTGGTTAAGGTTGCAAGATGCCAATTTTGGGGTGTTACATTTTGCCCCTCTTTGAATTGATGTGCAAGCAGCACATTGATTCAAAGAATAGTCTGATGCTTGAAGCACAGAAGAACAGATTTTGAAAATTGATGATGCAAAGATCGATTGATGAATATTTCAGAGCTATCTCCAAGACAGAGCTTAACTCTCTGAAGTCTAGGTTAGGTTGCCGACATGCTGGTCAAGTAGAGTTTTTGAGGATCATCTCCAGAATGAAGCTTGATCCTCAGGGATCTGGGTTAGAATGCCTCGATACCTAATAGATTAAGATTTCAAGAATCATCTCCAAAATGAAGCTTGATCCTCAGGGATCCGGGTTAGAATGCCCTGATACCTAATAGATTAAGATTTTGAGAATCATCTCTAGAATGGAGCTTGATCCTCAGGGGTCCAGGTTAGAATTCCTTGATACCTAATAGATTGATATCCTTTAAAAGACTATCCCAAAAATGAGGCTCAACCTTCAAGAGTCAGTGTTAGATTGCCCCGATACCTGTCCACCAAAAGATAGTCAATAGAGATTTTAGGACTATCTCTAGAATGAAGCTTAGTCCCCCAATATCTAGGTTAGATTGCCCAGACACTGGTTAGATTGATATCTTTCACAAGACTGTCCCCAAAACAAGGCTCAACCTTCAAGAGTCAGGGTTAGCTTGCCTTGATACCTGTCCAAAAAGATAGTCAATAGAGATTTTTAGGACTATGTCCAAAACAAAGCTTAGTCCCCCAATATCTAGGTTAAATTTCCCAGACACTGGTTAGATCAAGTTTCAGAATCATCTCCAGAATGGAGTTTGATTTTTAGGAGTCAGGGTTAGGTTGCCCCAATTCCTAAAAGATGAGTTTTCGAGAATCATCTCCAGAACAAAGCTTGATCCTCAAGAATCTGAGTTAGATTGTTCAGATACTTAATAGATTGAGATTTTGAGAATCATCTCCAAAATGAAGCTTGATCCTCAAGGATCTGGGTTAGATTGCCCCGATACCTAATAGATGACAAAGATGCCCTTATTGATTAAAATTCATGGAACAATAGGTTTTGACTGTGAGGTACGAAAAATTGAACATACCCCAAGTGATGAGATGCCCCTAGCAATGAGGACTTTTGAAAATTAGATCAGATTGATTGGAATAGATTTAATGATGTAATCATCCTGCCCCCTTGGGAGCGAAATGGAAAGATGACACGTCATAATGATGATTGAGAGTGAGAAATCATGGATAGATGTTGAATCAGAGATCAAGAAGAACTCATAATAGATTACGGAAGAATTTGGAAGATTCAAAATCAATTTTGAGCGATTTTGAGGTCTGGTTGACCAAGTTTGACTAGGGTTGACCAAAGTTGAATAGAGTTGACTTTTGATGAAAAGAGTTGGAGATTTGAGAAAATGATGATAGGATAAGATTCTGATAAGAAAGTGACATTAGAAAGGTGACTGCATAAGCGTCCAATCGCGTTGATCCCAAAAAATTTAAAATGTGATTTTGAGCTATATAGGAGTGTCATATTTTGATTTTGATCCCAAAAATGGATTGAGCATATAACTAAAGATAGAGAGCGAGGATCAAACACTTGTGTAGTAATGGTGAAGCCAAGACGCTAAAGAAGAACCCCTCAATGTACAAATTTAGGAGAACACAATAAAGTGAACATCGATTTGCTACCACAATGCAAGTCTAGAATGAAAATACAATCCTATGCTAGATGAAATACCTAGGACATGGTTGTGAGACCCATCGTATAATCATCATCATTGAGAATTTTAAGAACATTGGAGTTGATACAATCCTTACTGGTGCCACTGCAACCATAAGAATATGAATATGACTTTCATCGGATAAGATGTAGGAAATGAACATAAGCACAGGGCATAAAAGCCAAGATGACCTGAACATTGTTTCCAGTTGATGTTACAAGAGTACACCAGTATCGAGGCATTCAAATCTAAGATAACCATTAGTGTGATTATGCATAAATAAGCAGTGCAATAACAGTCAAGGAGATAGTACCGACCTCACTATGGCATACAAATAAACAAGATCGAGGGATGTGAGGCTTTTCCACCTTAGTGTAGGAGCTCTTATAACATACACCCTGTTTATTTGATGTTACCAGATCATTGACACTACACCAACAAGAAGTAGACAAAGAAAATATCAATGAAATCCATGAGAACAGACAACATACAAAGAAAGATTTAATCATAGCTCAGCTAGTTTCAAAGTTTTTAAATATGTATGTGTATGCGGTGTTGAAAAACACCGTTGTTCTTGTGAGTGCATTGTGTTTTATTATTATCGATAGATGTTTACGTGTGAGATATCCAATGTGTGTTGAAAAACACAGATGTGTCCAAAGATAGTGTTGAAAAACATTTTTTATGGTGGTGTTGAAAAAACACCAGTTTGTGTCAGTAGCGAGTTGTCTTGCATCAGTGACAAGATTACTGACTTGGGTGTAAACCAAAGATGTGATCAAATTAGGGACCCATGCCCCTAAGTAACGATGACTGACTTGATGGATGTTGCAAGGGAAAACTAGATTTGGTTTCCCCCAGGCGTATGGCACTGAATCAGTGTCAATTCAGGAGAGTTCGTAAAGGAACCAGAGTGTCAGGAAAGTTACTAAAAGCTATGTACAAACTAAAGCAAAGAATCATCAAGACCGAGTATTGATAGATAGAGTGTTTGAGTATAACTCCAACTATAATGGATTGATGTCGATATATAGATATATGTGCAAAAAATATCCTTAGTATGACAACAGTAGGAAGACGTAATGAGAACCACTGGTGACTAATGCAAGAGAGGTTCTCAAGTGAAGAGGTCGTAGCAATAGCTAGGCATCAGTAGGCAGACATAGTGAGAACCATTGGTGACTGATGTTAGGGAGATTCTCAAAAGGTGATAACTTAGTATAAGCTAAGTGACAGTAGGCAGACGCAGTTAGAACCACTGGTGACTGTCGCAAAGTATATCAAAATTTTGGGGTGTTACACCTATTAATGAGGGAGAATACATTGAAGAAGAAATTTATGAATTACTAGGATTAGAATACCCTTCTAAGAACGTCTATCTGCAAAATTATCATGCAACTATGATAGAAGATTTGGCAATGATTATTCAAATCTTTGCTCACACTCATTGAATGCATATCACTAAGCATGCCAAGCACAAAGCCCAATAAGCACAATTTTCCTGAGCATTTACACCTATCCTTAGTCTATGTCAGTTCACCAGACTAGGGGAAGTCTTAAAGTCTTTAAAAATCCCTAAAAAGAGCATAAAGTCTTAAAAAAATCCCTAAAAAGAGCATAAAGTCTTGAAAAAAATCCTTAAAAGAGCATAAAGTCCTAAAAAAAATTCAAAACATCAGAAAACATCCTAAAGAAATCAACCAACCAAAAAATAAAAGCACATCAAAATCTTGTAATAAAATCATCTATGTTATGACAAGAAGAAAGCGATGATCAAGCATCAATCCAAATCAAAACAATGAGCTTCGTAAATTGGAAATGGACTCACACAACGTATCTTTATCAACAATCTGATCTGTCATCAATCGATAAAAAATCAAAGTAAATAAAATCAGTCAATCAATTGTCTTAGACAGTGATGGATAAACTCGAAACCAAACAAATATGTCTTATACGGGTAGTCCATTTGTGAAACCAAACACGTCTGCAATCAAACATCAAAACCAAGCAATCAAGGAACAATAAGGTTGTTGACTAGGTCAGTCATTTCAACCTGTTGTCAATTTATCTTTCACGATTGTGTTCTTAGGCTCCTCAAGGATACCACTGAGTAGTGAGAGTGGATATGATGGATCATAATCTTGTTTTCTTTGTTTTTTGTTTGTGGAATGTTTCAATTCAATTTTGGGGCAAGGATGATTAAGGATAAATATGATAGCAGTTGTCACACATCTAGCAGCCATGCAGTTCATGATCTGAGCTAATCCCTAGAAGAGAATTGAACATTCCTTGTCTTTTATCTGCTTGCTGTTATCAGAGGTAATAATAGTATCCAAATGGTCAATATAGGAGTTCATATGTATCTCTTTATTTTCAAATAAGGTGCAATGATGAATAAATGTTTAAAAAAAATCTGGCAAAGACTTGGTTACATCAATCATGTTGATCGCAACAAACTCCTTCTTCTTACTAATTTCTTACTAACTAACACATGCATTACTCAGATACATTGTGCATTTTAGGTTTTCATTCATTTATTGCATAAGAAAACAAAACAAAACATGTGCATAAATTATACATGGTAGATCATATAATCAATGCATCCATCATCAATAATATCATGACTAACTTATGAATGCATACATCATCATCGTATAACAGTGCAATGTTTTCAACAAATTGACGCTCTTGTTGCACCTTTTCGCTCAATTTGTTGAGGGGGGCATAAAATCCACCTGCCATCATCGAGGCAGGATCAAAATCTGAAAATTCTTTGACACAACGTGACAAGCCACATTGTATCAAAGAGGGGCAAATGTAGAGACCCAAAAATGGACAAACTCGCGAGTTCACATTTAATTACTAAATATTCCTCTATTAATTAAATAGTTCTTTATTTGTTTAATTAATCATCTTAATTCTGCTATGTCCTAATCTTTTCACCACTTAATCATTTCTTAATATTAATTAAATAATCAATCTCGTTTAATTAATTTCACCTTAATTAATTGGTCTTTATCAGTTAATTACATCCAATTTCTAAATTCTCATAGTTTAAATAATTATTTAAATTATCTAATTATTTATTCTCAATTAAATTAATAACCCAAAATTAATTTCATTTCATTTTCTGACTAATTTCTATCTAATTTAGATTTAATTCCGCTTTCTTCTAAATTGAATTTTTAATTCTAAAAACTTCCAAAAAATTAGAGAAAAATAATTTCATGAGGAATTAAGAATTTTGAAATTAAAAAAGAGCTTTAATCAATAAAAGAATTCTAAAAATTAAAAAAAAAATTAAATCAATAAAATTATTTAATTATCCTCAAAATTGGAAAAATGAAAATCATTCTTTTAATAAAAAAAATTAATTGTTTTTTGGAAACTGATTTTCTCCAAATTTATTTATATTATATTCTTTCCTTTTTTCCTCAAAACAAGAGTTTCTTCATCTTCACTCCATCTCTAATTATCTCGTCTGTTCAATTTGTTTTCACAAGATCAATCTCAACCGTCGATTAGTCTGAAATCTCTATATAAACCCTCTTCAAACCTATTTGAAGCATCACGATTTTTGAGAGCACAATCTTTATGCAGGTTTTTAAGATAATTGTGATCAACACATCAATCTTTTAATCAATATTCTTGAATCTCCCAAGTCATAAGTGTTGTTAGCATCAATTATGAGCACCATCAAAACAACGTTTCAAAAGGAGAAGAGAGAAGCAATAGAAGCTTCAGATATTGAGTTTGCATTTGTTTGTCATTATCTTTGGATATTTGTTATTTTATTGTTAATAGGCTCATTCATAGTAGATGTTCGATTTATTGCATATCAATCGCTACTACTAACCCCCTTGTTTGGAGTGTATAGTTTTAGGCCTATACAATCCCATCCCTCCTCTCAAGGGCACACTTATATTATAACTACCATAGATTACTTCACTAAGTGGGTAGAAGCAGTGTCGCAAAGGAACACCATTACGGATGTAATTTGTACCTTCATCTTAGAAAATATCATTGCTTGATTTGATATTCCATCAGTGATAATATCATACAATGATACTCCTTTCAAAAACAAGGAAGTAACAAAGTTTTTGGACAAATATTATATCAAAAAAAACTTCTCCATTCGTTATTATCCCCAATCTAATAGACAAGATGAAGCTTTGAATAAAGTTATCAAAAAAATTCTTCGCAAAATAGTTAACAAACATGCTAAGGATTGGCATACTCAACTAACATGTGCTTTATGGGCTTATAGAACAAGTATTCATACTACAACAGGAACAACTCCTTATAATTTAGTTTATCGTGCAGAAGCCATTACATCTCTTGAGTTGGAAATTTCATCCTTACAAGTTTCCCTTAATGGCATTATGGATAATGACACTATACATGCACAATGCTTACAAGAGTTGGAAATGTTAGATGAACAATGTATCAATTCCCTTGAGCATATCCATGCATATCAAAAATCCCAAAAAAGATAATACAACTATAAAGTTATTGAATGATACTTTTTGGTAGGAGACTTGGTTCTTTATGAGAATTAACGCAACATAAATGCTCTCCCAGAGGAGCGCAAAAAATTTAGTCCTAATTGGCTTGGACCATTCATTATAACACAATTTTATGGTTCCAGGGTACATGAAATATCTGACATGGAGGGAACACATATTAAGGACCCTATAAATTCTATGCATTTGCATTGGTACTATGTTTAATTTGTATCTTAGCCACTATCATCTTTCTTATTCCATTTCATGTGTTAATATTTTGGTGTTAAGCATTTATGTTAATAGCTTGGACATTGTTTCTTTACTGTTTTCATAAATTGCTTAATTCTTGACAAAAAATCATTTTATTTTGGTCTTGAGTAATTTAGTAATATGTTAATCACTATGGCTAAGATGTTGCCTACAAAATATTAACACACTTCTACATGAGTAATGTTTCAGATAGATTAGTATTTGGCTAAACATTTAACTTGATTACATGTTCATCTACCTACTTAAGTATGTATTCCTTTATTCAATCATGTATGTTTTGTAAACATGTATATCCATTTAATCTTTATGTAAAACTATAAAATAAATTAAATATGGCAATATACATCAAACATAAAAATCCATAACATATATAGGTCCATACGCAAGGAGGTATTGTTTCAAAATACGCCCTATGGAGATCTATCATAAACGCAATATAAATCAATTCTCATCCATGGGATGGTGACTCCCTGATGCCTCAGGATCGCAGTGAGAAGATGAAGGTCACACACTAGATGGTGGTCTATGGGACATTATGGATCAAGAATGAATCCTAGAACTCTACATCTCTCAAATAACCCTTTGTAGTTCAAGGAGATCGCGTTGACTCTTTGCTAATTCCCACTGTAGTTGATCCCACCCCTCCTTTATTAGCTCCATCTCCATTTCTATGGGCTCAAACAAATCCTTGTGGCACCTGGGATCCCTCTCCTCCTTTATTAGGTCCATCTCTATTGCTACGTGCTTGAACAAATCCTTGTGGTGCTTGGGATCCCATTGTGACTCCATCCAAACATATGAGGAAGATGTGATACATGCTGTAAGGGCCATGCCTCTCACCAATTCACCCAAAAAGTGTCAAAATCCACTCGTGCCCACTACAAAATAATGATATATATTAGTAACTTAGCATACTTTGTATCTTATATATCTCTTTTGCAAAAACAAATCTATACCTGGATCTCCAACAGTAAAGTCAGGATCCTCAATGCCTGGGACTAGTGGGGCCTTACACGGCAAATAGGCTGGAGGCATACTACCAATCTCTCCATGCTCTCAGCTGAAAATCTCACCTCTAGTGGCTCTCCCTAGTGTGAGCCTCCTATACTGCCTCCTCACATGTGCAATAGCATCAACAATATCCTACTCAACCCTCTCAAGCTCCTCTCTCATGAGGATCTCCTTAGACATGGCTTTGGGATCCTCCTCCTCCTCTTCTCAATCTTCATCATCTATGGATGCTCCTCGGTCTGACCCAAAACATGGTCTTAGATCACCTATAGGGTAGGTATTCAGGAAGATAGGTCTGACACCATGCATTCTAGTATACCTGAGATAGTCTCTTGACACTACTGCATCAACCATTGTAGGATAATAAGCCACATCCTTCTCACTCTCTACCTTTGAATCTATCAGCTCAATGTTTTCAACTGTAGGTCTCGGTATGGCCCCTGCCCTCAGAATAAAGCTCTGAATATGTAAGAATATGGGCACTAGATGAGGTGCACCCTATGGAAAGTTGAATTGTCTAAGCACCCTATCATAATAGAAGGGAATCATAATATAGATGTGTCTCCCCTCCAATAATATGTACCATTACATGCATTTTAAATGGTATCTTATCTCTCTCCATGTTGAAATATCTTTGTATGGCCCCTAGATGATATCAAATGCCTATATCCAATTTATGGTGACCCTCCAGTACAGTAAATCACCCTTCTTCCAATACCTACTTAATGGCTAGCTAAATTACCGTGGATCTGTTACATTTGTGTCTAGTGGGAATCCTGTTGGATGTGTGCATATAATGTGCTCAAATGTCCACACCTGTAACAATTTCCACACTGCCAAGATACATCTCTAAAACCATACATACCTCCCCATATTGTAATACAAATGATAAAGCATGCTCCTCCCCCATGATCACACAACGTGATGTTTCTCCATCCCATGAACTATCTATGCAATTTTCACTGGGATTGTAGTACCTTTGCAATCCAAACACACAATAACTACAACAATGCACATAAGTACATTCCAAATCAAAGGTACTCATGGTTTAATGTGTAGCAGGGCTTCTAGCTGGATATGATCCTTTTGAGCCTGTGAAGGATGTCTTAAGAAGTAGAGTTGATCTCTCTCAATCTCAAATCTGTGCATGACTCTGGACATCTAACTATCCTCCCACAGACACGAATATGAAATATACATCCTCCAAGGTGATCATGATCTCACTAGAAGGTGAATGGAATATGGAAGTATCCTCATCCCACCTCTCCATCACCGCCATCAGCAAGGCCCGGTGATATCTCATATGTGGTAGGAAGTATACCCAGTAGAGTCCAACCTCTATCAGTAACTCTCTATCCTGTCTCTGTAGCTGACTCTCCTGTCCATGGATGTATGTTATGATCTTTGTCCTGACACGCTCTTAGATAATTGGCAGATACTGCAGTCACATAATAACAAACACAACATCAAATCCTCACATCATACAAAATCTAAAATCAAAATCTAGTTGACAGGAACAAGTCAAATTCCCAGGTACAAGTTGATTTTTCTAGTACAAGTCAACTTTTAGGGTACAAATCAACTTTCCTTGTACAAGTCAACTTCTATGGTACAATTTTAATTCTCTCTCTCTCTCTCTCTCTCTCTCTCTCTCTCTGAATCCTACGGAAATAGAAAGCATTGAAGAAACATAGGGCATGAATATCATAACATGTATCCTTTAGTAGTGTGTCATCCTCAACTTCCTGCCTTAGTCTCTCAATCTTCGTGGGCTCGATCTCCTTCTTTCTCCTCAAAATCTTCTTCTCTATATAAGAGCTTCTCAACAAAATGAATCTTCAAATGAGCTTCATGAGGTAAATTTTTTGAACTTAAAGAAGAGCTTTTTAGGTCAAAGTTACTTTATTATTTTATTTATTTTTAGACCTTATACCTCTCTCTACCCATCTCTTCATAACTTGAGCTAGGTAGCTCCATTTTTTACACCATTTCATGTGATGGAATCATGATTTAGATACCTATCCCTCCAAGTTTTTTTAGGAATGTTTAGATAATATCTAGAATGTTTTGAGAAGGCATTTGTCAACAACATTCTTGAACAGTTCATTGTGGTAAACATGATTCCTTATTTCACCTTCCTAATCAGCAAGCCAAAATAGGGGGGCATATGGCTACCCGCGAATTTCATCACATTCCTTAGTAAGATCTAGGTGGTTTATGATTTTTACTAACACATGATTTTTCAAGAGCGGTTCTAATGATTTATTATAGGATTTGCGTTGGGGGCTTATTGATATATCATTTTAAATTTCACTGATTCTTTCTGTACTTTAGCTTGCATATGCATATAGTGTCATATACCGATAAAGTGGGTGCTAAATGTATCATCCTAAATTGTAAGCACCAAATTTTCTCTATAATTTAATGATTTTTTAGCACCTACTTTATCGTATTTTCATTATAGATTGCATTATAGGTTCATAAACACCTTGATGGTCCCTAATTCAAATATGGGTCCCCTAAAATTCCCTAATTCTCCCTAATGTGTGAAAAATCAGGGTAGGATCTTATCCCTAAGCATCCTCCCTTATTTTCCTCCAATTACAAAATTCATTTCATTACTAGATCACACCTTTCATCAGAATCAAGTGATGCCCGAATCCCGCAATCTCTCCCCAACATTTCCCACAAAAAAATGCAAACATTTTGAGGGGGGTGCAGTCAAAATTTGACTCCAGCTCTAGGGGGTGCAGTCAAAATTTGACTGTACCCCTGGTGGAATATGCCTAGATCTAGGGTAGGACCTATCATAAACTCATGGTTTCATTCTAGATCTGGTGTCGGCCAACTTAATTCCGATCCGAGATTACTATAAAAGATACCCCCACACCTCATTACAAACACTAGAGGATGAAATCATTAGGAAGGTGAAAGCACCAATCTAAAAAAAAATCAATTACAAGGTGGAAGCTTCAAGTTGGTGACATCCCTTTGAAGTGTGATTTCTCCGCATCAAGCTCCATCAAGTCTTCAAGCATTTTCAATCTCTCTTCAAGTCTTATCATGGAGTTTCAAAAGGATCATGAAGATGGCTAGGAGTACTCTGTCATCTCATGGTTGGGTATGATTTCCTTGTATGTTCATATCTAAAATTTGATACTTCATATTGACATGGTTTTTGAATTTACATTGTAGGATTAAATCTATCACACATAGGGTTCTTGTATACTAGGCATTTACTTTTGTATCATTAGGCATTCTATACATACTCTATAGTCACAAAGCATAAAACATTATCATATTCTTAATGACTATTCATGGAGTTGGGAACCACCAAAATGGGGGGTTGACTAAGGAAAACCCCTATATAGACATAACACACACACACACACACACACACACACACACACACACACACACACCTCTTTCCAGATCTGTAGGAACAAGTATTCATCAGATTGACAGTGAAGGCAAAATCCCTCACACTGGCATCAATATCCTCATCTGAGAGTTTTTTAGGTGTAGAGACTCAGGTAAACAGTCAAAATTTGACTATGTACCTAGGGGTGCAGTCAAAATTTGACTGTATCCCCCATTTGGCAATTTGTAGAATTAGTTTCAAGACCCAAAAACCTAGATCTGGAGTTGTATCAGGTCACTGGCTTCCGATGATTATCACATTCAAACAATGAATAATCCAATCCCAGGTGTGTTCGTTCCTTATCCAATGTTCATTTCTATCTTAGATCTGTATATTTCAATTTCTACAAAGAATCCACTCAAAGTTCTCCTCCAAACCCTGTATTTTGCATTGGTATCCTATTCCATTGGGTCATATCAATCGAATCTTGATTTGGGCATTGTCTTGAGTCTACTCTTGATGTATGGAGGAAACCCATGGTGAATCATCTACACATTGACATTGTTTGCCATATTTTCCACCACACGGGAACAAAGCTAGAATGATATGTAGAGGGTATTCACAGATAGAATATATTTATTTTCAAGAGACCTTTTCCCCTGTAGCTAGAATTAAAGCTGTTAGATTACTTCTTTCATATGCAGCTTACAGAAATTTCAAATTTTATCAGGTAGATGTCAAGTCTGCATTCTTTAATGGTGAGTTAGAGGAAGATGTTTAAATTGAACAACCTTATGGATTTCCACTAATCGATGAAGGAGATATAGTTTGTAAATTGAAGAAAGCATTGTATGGATTGAAGCAATCCCATTGAGCTTGGTGTGCCAGATTGGATAGGTACTTGACAAGGATTGGATTCAATAAAGGTACAACTTACAGTAATTTATACTTAAAGGTAGTTAATGATAATATCTTGATTGTTAAAGTTTATTTTGATGATATCATATTTGGTGTTGAAGATGAATCGAGTAAAGGATTTGCTGATGAAATGCAAAAATAATTTGAGATGCCTATGATAGGTGAAATTAAATTCTTTCTTGGATTGCAAGTTACACAATCGGATAAGGGAATTTTTATTACACAATCCAAGTATGTCTGACAGTTGTTGAAAAGGTTTGGTATGGAAGATTCAAAACCAATTGGAACCCCTATGGTTACTGGTTGTAAATTGACTAAAGATGATGAATCCCCTTGTGCAAATCAAACAAGATATAGATCTATGATCGGTGGATTGTTACACCTAACTCAAACTAGACCTGATATGATGAACATTGTTTGTATTGTGCCAAGATTTTAAGAAGAACTGAAGGAATCACATGTTTTTGTTAAAAGAATATTCAGATACCTGAAGGGAACAACTAACTATGGCTTGTGGTTCAGTAAGGACAATGATTTTACACTTTGTGCATATACAAATGTAGATTAGGCAGAAAATGTTGATGAGAGGAAAAGTACAAGTGGTGGTGCGTTCTTCTTGGGTAAGTGACTAATCTCTTGGACAAGTAAGATGTAGGATTGTATTTCATAATCTACTGTTGAGGCTGAGTATGTTTTTGTTGTTACTAATTTCACTTAAGTTATTTGGATGAGGCAAATGTTGAAATATTTGAGGATAAACATTGATGAACCTATTGTTATTTACTGTGATAACTCAAGTGCAATAAATATTTCAAAGAGCCCTGTGCAACATTTAAAGACAAAGCATATTTCTATTAAGTATCATTTCTTGAGGGATAGAGTTGGTGAAAAGGAAGTATGATTGGAGTATGTATCTACTAAGGAAAATATTGTTGATATCTTCACAAAGCATTTACCGTAGGATACATTTGAGTGTCTCAAGGATAAGATTGGGGTTATAGCCCCTCCTGATTAGAGATAATGGTACTAAGGATGACATTACTCCAGAACATTATCATAATATCATTCTCTAGATTGATGAGTTGGGGACTACTCCTTAGGGGGAGCAATCTTGAGGATCTTATGGATCAATACTATAAAGTTTCAACAAACTTGTGGGGTGTGTTCAATTCTTTTGATGTCTTTGGTCCTTTTCCATTGATGTCAAAGGGGAGAATATTGTGTGAAAAATAGGCTATGTTGACAGTTTTGAAGCCAGATATTCAAAGTGATTAGATGGATATATTATCTCTTAGTGTCTTTGTGCATTGATCAGTTTTTCACTTCATATGTTTCCATGAATGCGAAAGGGGGAGATTATTGGAAGATTGTTAAGAATATCAAATATTTTTTATTAGACCTTATCTATGTGTGCTGACATTAATATTTTTTCATTGATGTTAACATACTATTGTTGTTGTAGATAGTGTATTTTGTTCAGTAGAGATGATTTCAGTTGTCCAGGTGATATGTTATAGATATTGTGTTGCTATCGTAAGTGATGGTTCAGAGATGTTTGTAGTTGATTCTGGTCAACTTACAAAAATTCACATGATAGTTTGAGTGAGATATGGTTGATTTATAAGGTGCCAATATTTTAGTGTTCCTATTGTTCAGGATGTATTAGAGGTTGAGATTTTTCTTTGGCATGAATTATTTTGGTTGATTCAGTGGATGCAAAGTTGGTGGATGCTTTAGGACTTAATGTTGTTTCCTTAGCTAGTGTTGTTCATGATTCAGAGTTTGACAAGCTATTTTTTTAATGTGACAGAGCTCAGTATTTAGTGTTCATGATGAACAATACAAAGATGAGTTTGGATTTTGAGGTTGAGATGTTATGGAGGTTTGAGAGGTTATTCACGTTTCTTGATAGTGTCCTTGGATCATGTTATGGACGCATTGATGGCTCATGGTGATTGTGTTTGGTTATTTGCTAGTGTGTTGGCATTTCTTCATTTAGTTCTTAGCCGACTTGGTGAAGTAACATGTTGCAATTTGTGGTATAGATTTGGAAAAGTTGGTGTGTGTTCATGGATGATGTTTTGGGTCCTATCTAAGTCCTGACCTACTTGATTTGGAATTAATTTCTATTTGAGCTTATTATTTATATCATTTATTTTTATTGGTCCTAACTGACCTTTTTGTTGATTATTCAGTGTAATATGTATAAATGGGCAATCATTTGTGATTGCAAAGTGTGCGGTAGAAAGAAAAGAGAGAGATGTATGTATTCTGCAACTGAGGTAGAAATTGTAATTCATTGAAAATGTATTGGCATATTAGATGTTGTAAGTCAATTCATTTGTATCAGAAAGTTTGTCTACCCTTTGTAACTATTATTAGTGATTGATCAATGAGCCTGACTGAGGGATAGATTGTTGTATTGTGAGCAATGTTCTCTAGGCAATGGGCTTATGGGTGCAAGTGCATTCCTTTTTTCTTATTTTCTCTTAACCGGGTAGTACTTTTAGTAGAGTGCATCTATCTTGTGGATTTGACTCCCATGGGGATTTTCCCTTAACCAAGTTTCTTCATGAACAAATATGGTGTTGTGAGTTATGTATTATGGATCTTGATTATTGTTTATATTGAAGATCTATAAGTTATTTAATTGTATTAAATTTAATAACTATGAGTATAATTGATTCACCCACCCCCTCTCAATTGTGCTTGTCTTATTTTGGCCTTAGACCTCTGACCCCTTCTCACATCTTAATTAATATGGATTTTAATGGGCCCAGGGATTAGATTATGGATCTTGGCCATAGGTTTAATTAACCTTGGTTTGGGTTTCAAGGGTGATCCATCCCTTCCCATATATAAGGATGAGTTGGGATATTGGGAGTTGAAAATCCTTTTGTGGGGTTGGGTTGAACAATTTCTTGAGAATAGAGTGAAATTGATTTGATATGTAGCTAGAGGAACCAACTCACCAAATCCTTCAACTGTGTATGCTAATATGGAAAAGGCAATACATGGTCATGATTGCAGAAAAAGAGCAGCAAATAGAAAGAGAAAAGGGAGCACAAGAAGAGTAATATGAAAGAGATTTGGAATCACAAAAAGAGCACCATGAAAAAGAGTTGGAGATACATAAAGAGGTGATAAGGGTCCTACTTGCCACAATTATAAAATTTGAGGAGGCCCAATCAACTCATTGCATTTTAGATAATCTTATAGAAGAAATGAAATCTATAATTCCTAATGAGAAGCCAACTTAAGCACCTAATTATTCTCAAGAGAACCCTCAAAGGTACTGATTTCTTCTATATGATCCTTCTTGTCCTGACACCATTTCATTATTTATGGGAGGACCAATTGTTTGGAAAAAGAGCTAATTAAAGGATGAAGATATTTTGAGGGAAAAAGTTGAAGGAATAAAGGATTCTTTTTCCTCAGATACACTTGTTCACAAGGATCAAGATGAAAAATTAGAGGTGTTGTAGCACAAATAAGTAGTTTATTAGGCCTGTCCTCATGATCAATAATTTGAGATACAAAAGAGGGAATTTGAAGAAAGGCTTAAACAATAGATCAAAGGCTTAAACAGTAGATCATTGAAAAAGAGGTGGAGATGAAGTTTCTATTTTCCAAGCAAGAGTTTCCCAAGGTCAAAATTCCAAGTTTCAAACAAGGTGAGTCTCTTGAATCTTATAAATGTGAAATTCCAAGTTTTAGGAGTCCTCATTCATTTCAAGATTTTGTAAAAGGAAGATCCTCTAATATTTGCATTCCCAAGTTTTAGAGAACATGTTCTTGAGCAAGTAAATCCTTAAAAGGAACCTATTCAATATTGAATAGCTCAATAGCAGCCTTTGCCAAACTACTGCAATCTCAAGAACCCAATGATATTTTGATTTCTCAAGTTGTAGAATAGCAAGAGGAAATGTTTGAAGGGTTAGAGATAAATCCTTTACATGTTGTTTTAAATATGCAAGATACTGAGAATGATAAATTGGATTTTCTACAAGATGTGGAAGAGGTTAGACATAAAGAACAATACGTCTTTGATGATGAAAATATTGATAATTTTTAATTTTCTTCTGATTTGTTTGATGAGTTACCATGTTACCACTCCAAAAAAGTTGCAAGAAGGTAAAAGGCAGTCCTCTTATACAATAAAATGAAAATAAGAATGATGAGGACTTATTTTGGGATTATCTTAAGGTATTTATGTTGAGCTTAGATGCCATTCATTCATCTTTAGAAGAAGAAAATCAGGAACAACACGATATTTATAACAAAAAAGTTGTTGATTCTCGTGTTCAAGTTGATTTATTGGTTAAAGATCATTTATCTATTAGGAATAATGATGAAAATAATTTGGTTGAGCTAACAATTTTTCTAAGTTGTGATCAATAAGAGCGTGAAAATCATTTGGATAGAGTACTGATCCATAAGCAGATAAAAGAGGATAATATTATGGAAAACGTTCAACAATCATGTATGGATGCAAATAATATGGTTCAGATGGAAAAACCAAAGATGACCATCTCAAGAGGTTTCCCAATCAGGCATCTTTCAAGGATGGAGGCTAAGCATGAGGGTACAACTATAGAATAACATATCCAACCTATATATGCACTCCAAACCTAGAGTTTGTTTGGTCAAAATCTAAGGGTATGTGATCTTGCTTATTATTTTCAAGATATGCTACAACAATTGTTTGTATTTCTAGATATATTTTTAACCTCTTTTCATTTGTTCGTATGCATGTAACTCATATGTTATTGGTAATAAAAGGAAGATAACTTAAATAATGAGTAAATGGATGTATTTGAAACCTTAATAGAATATTGGTTAGGGTATGGTAGTTTTATTTTCATTTTGAGTGTTAGTTCAGTTGCAATTTCCTCTAAGTGTTGTTAATCTCAGTTAGCTAGTTTGCTTTCAGTTTGGTAGGAGAAATAATGACCAATGGATATTTCTATCACTCATTGTAATTTGATCAAGAATATATTCAAAATTCATAGCAATGAGGTGTTAGTTCACTATTACAAATAATCAACATCTTCTCAATACAACTATAATCAATTACATCTGTGTAAAAGGGTTTGTTTTCTAAGGTTTCTCAAGCGAGAATGACTTTGTTCCCAATGGATAGATCATACAATTGTTTTGGGATGCATAACAGGAAAGCATTTAGCATAAATCACCAAAAATGTTACCTAATTTTGTTTTCAATGCAATCAAGTAGAGTTGGAACAATGTCTGAAACTAAAGGTGAAAGGTATACATTTTATTTATGTTAATTATTTAGTGCAGAAAAAGAAAAATGCTATCAAATGAAAATATGATTAATGCAAGTATTTACAAAAGTGATATGTTATTAAGTGAATTATAGTTTCAACATAAATGCAAGTACACAAAATAAATTACACCGTTCTTCAAAGAAAATATTTATTTATTCATAAGTGTAAAGGAATATTTTCCATACTAGACATGGGAATGACTAAGTGTACATTATGAAAAGTAAAAATGCATATACAAAAATAACATGTAGAAAGAGGAGGGGGATCTATGTGGGGTTAGAGCTTAGGGATCCTCATCAATCCATGTGTAAAATCTTTAAAAATATATTCAACTTTCATAATGTATCAATTCAAAGAGGAAAGCCGAGAAACATTGTAAAAATCATTGTTTTATTTAACGTATTTGTTCACTATGTAGTTACAAGTATCAAGTTCATTATAAAATACTTTAAGTTGATATCATAAATAATACAACATGTGGAGTAAAATAGGATCCCACAAGAGTTGAGCCCAGCATTAAGTGTTTTAAAAGAGTAAAGTGTCTTTTCAACATCACCTTGTCACAGTAATCCAATCAAGTAGGTATATATCACTTATAAAAGCAAGTTTATGTCACTGTTTGTATGAGATAAGAGAAGCAATTCATTAATGAGAGCAGAATATATAATGATCAAAGAACTGTTACATAGAGAAGCATGTACAAGATAATGTCATTACACATATAAACAATGATATGATGCTTATGCGAAGGTAAAAGACAACAATAATATTAATTGTTAATTGAATACCAGCTACAGGTAGAGTTTCATATGAAAACATCATTAATAGATGTAAAAAACAAGTGCCAATGAAGGCTCCACAAGACCAGTGATCAATATCATGAGAATCAATGCAAATGGAGTAAAAGAAAAAAAGAACAAATCAAAGAAACACAGTTACAAAATAGTAATAGCCTGAAGAAGATTAATATACCATAATACATTGCTAAGTACAAATCCAAGCATGGAGCAATAATGCAAAACAAAGAAAATACATGTCCAGGAAAGTCAATGAAAAATGCTTCCAAAAGACATGGATATATACTCCAGTGAAAGGCATGGAATTAGAACATAATCTAATAACAACAATAAAAGTCAGGAAGATATAAAGGTGACATTTCAAATGTTTTGGAATAGCATCTCCATCAGACAATGAAAACTAATAAAGAGTACAAGAACATTGATATGTAAATATAAAGACAATGAAAAAAAATAAAGAGTACAAGAGTATTGATTTTAGGAACAACTAATATAGAGATATTGATGTTACTATCTATTTGAAACCAATACATCATGCGTACAAAGTTTTGATGCTATGTCAGATCCATTGGCATAAAGAATAGAGATATTCTTAGTAAGAAGAGAGATAATGCATAGAGATAAAATGAACTAAGATATCCAATATCTTGAAGGTGAAAGTTTGTTTCTTGAGCAGTGATACAATCAACTATAATGAAAAGGATCAATCATAAATTAGAGGGCAACTCAAAGTTGGATAAAAACACAACCATGATAAGATATGATAGTAAATTGTGACAAAAGATAGCAATAGAACATAGCTTAATAACAATGTATACACAAGGAAAACATAGAAATGCCAATTTTGTATCCAAAGGTAATGTGTTTATGTACCCATTCATGTACTGGGGCATAATCATCACATTTTCATTGTTTTAGAATAAAGAGAAGGAACATGGGTGTTTTCTATTACATCAATATGGAGTCATTGTCTTAGAACAGTAATGGACTACCTTTCTTGCGATAAAGATACATATATGTTGTATTAAACATGCTTGTGACAATGATTAAGGACAAATATGGTCATTGTTACATGGAGGACATATATATTGTCATGGGGATAGCAGAGATAAATAATGATGTCAAATGAGAACGATAACATCGAGAATGCATAGATAGCATAGGTAGAGATTGATAACAGTGAGGATATGCTATGAAGAGCAATATTTTCCAAATACAAAGATACATCATGGTGATAACAAAAATAGAATGGTAATGATTTGTAGAAAAGATAACATTGATCTAACAATGCCATGAGTTGTTGGCATGAAAGGAAAAGAGAAGATAGTTTAAGCAGTTATATCATGTAAGAAAGCAAAGAACCAAAGGGTTTCATTTTATTTCATGATGTTTTTTTATCTAAAAATATGTCACTATTTTTAAAAGAGAACACAACCACTACTAGAGCAACATCCACATGGTTCAAATAACATATGAATGGAAAGAGCCTAAAAAATTTTCCATTATTTTTGGTGTAAATAGAGTTCAAAACTCAAAGTAATGAAAGTTTACTAAATACAGAGTGTAGAGAAGCAATTAAAGGCTAATACTTGCCTATAGTTCTATAGGATTCAACAAGAACTAATAGAAATATTGTTTATTCACTTCTATTTCTTCTCTTCCACTTTCAGGTTGTAGGATTACATCAACATCAAGAAAAATATATTTTTACAAAGATAGGGAAGATATTCTAATTGCAAATAATTGATGGGTTCTCACTACCTATCAATTTTATCATTTTTTAGTTGTTCATGTTTCAATTTCTGGGTTGCAATTGTTAGATTTAATAGTTTTGAATAAATGATATAGAATTTGGATTAGTTAATTTTTATAATTTTTTTGTTTGTTTGTTTTACTAATTTGTTTTGGTTAGCATGTTTAATTATTTGGTTAATAATATGGGGCTTATATACACTAAATTTTCAATGTTACTAAGAGACTTTGATTGGATGAGACTTGTGTAGGGGGAGAATATACACTCTCTCTACATCAAGTGGTGTGTGAACAACCTTTTCATCTCTATCACCATATTCATACCTTGTGCATCAACTCTACTTTCTATATCAATGAGTGCATTATTTATTCTAACCCTCAAGTCCCTCTTTCCAACATTTATGACCATAATATCTGTAGAAGCCTCAGAAGTATAGTGGTGCCTTAAATATATGGAAGTGATTTCTCTACTAGAAGTATAAAATAAAATCATCTTACCTACAAGAGGTGTTAATTAGTTTTATATTATTTGAGTTTACAACATGAGAATTATTGTTTTTTTAGCTTTTCAAGAGATATATATTCTTCTTGGGTGATTTGAAGCTTCTTCATATATCTATTAATGCTTGAGATGCCTTCTTTTCTTCAATTATCTTAGGTTTTGGTTGGTATTTCTAGGTGCAACTTACAATACAACTGCCACTTTTCTTTTGAAAGAGATTTCAACATTTTTTTAGCAATGACAATATATGACTCCAAATTATAGAATTTATAGTTTGAGTTCAAAATTAGAGTTTAAGGTTACCATCTCTACTAATGACACCAAATGTTAAGTCCCAAAACTACATGTCCCTCATCTTAAAAAAATTCTATATCCTCCAAGTAGAGGTTTTTTCTTCAAGAAGTAAATACAAGCTCATAAATATATTTAGGATAGTTAAAGGCTAACTGCTCAAAGTTGGTAATCTCTCTTACACTTTGATCTCATTTCAAATTCATGAGGATTTTCTTATAGGTCATCTAAGTAGGTTATTATATTAGTCTAGAATTATCTATTAGTGTATCAAATTGAAATATCCCCTGTGGATATTTGTTCTAGATTTTACCAAATGTTCCAAAGGAATTTGAACAAATAGTTTGCATGAAAATTGATTTATATTCATCTAATAGATTATATTGAAAATCATATGATATCATATATAAATAGAGATCTGAAATTAAATATGAATATTTTCATTAAAATAGATAAATCATTACAAACTTCAACAAAAAACCAACAAAATTATCTTCCTAATCATTGTCACAAAATTTATAGAAAGATTGAGTACACAAAGAAATTACCAATCACAGATACAAGATGTATAATGGATTGGAAATCCACACGCCAAAAATGAATCTATCTGTTATCTTCAAACACGATCCAAAGTAGATCTTCACTACCATAGCTAGTCTTCTTAGAGTGGTATTTCCTCCTCAAGAAGGCTGAGATGGACCAAGTCCAAACCTCTAGAAACCATAGGGTTACAATTAATGACATGAATAAACTCAACAGGATCTCCAACAATCCCCTCAATTATCTTTTATAACTTTTAAATGTCCCTTGGCCTCTCATTCCCTCTTTCATTTTAATGTCCTTTTCTTTTATTTCTGATTTTGAAATTAAAGTGACTTCATTTGATTTCTCACTTTAGTGATTATATAATATTATACTTATGATGTACTTATTAAAAGGAATAATATTAAATAATTACACTAATGGCTTATTAAATAATTAAACATTCTATTAATTATTTAATTATAGCTTAAGCCAAAAGGGGACATTACAATTTATCCTGCCCAAAAAGTGCTTGTCCTCAAGAAAAACATACTAGGATCCCATACCAATCTTGGAGGTTGTGATTATCTTCTATTAGAAATACTACATACTAATGTCATCTCCCTATTTCTCTAAAAAAATGTTTCGATAATTATCTATGAAGATCAACAAACTCACTTTCAACAACTGATGAATCCCAAGTGATCCCAGGATTCCAAGTTACTCTTAAGAAAGAGCTACCATGTTGATGTTGGACCACTCTAATTACAAAAAATAGAATTGTGTCCTTAATTTGCATCATCAACTCCTGGAATACCAAGAAGTGCCCATCATCATAACCCAAACTGGAATATCATAAGAAACTAAATTCTATATTAGGAAACACATATTGTACCAACATATCAGTGGAGTTTATGTCATCATCAAAATTGAAATCAACCAATGTAGTAATGGTATTTGGTATGATTCTTTCCACCGTATGCATTAAAACCCGTGAGAACTCGCCACTAATCTGCCCACAATAAAACCAAACAAAACTTGATTTCTGATCAAAGGGAAATATACTCATTTACATATCATGGTTTGTAATCTTACAAAGAACTATGGGAATAGAAACACTACTAGAATAGATCTCACAACTCCCATCCAATCTCAACACTATATATTTGTACTTGGTCTCATCTTCATCACTATAATTAGATGGAATTCCATTATCCAACTCAAAAAGTAGATTGTCATGAATCATATCATCATCAAATTCAAACAAAGGATTATCAAAAATTTCAAACCATTATTTTGATTGGTCCAAATTTCTATTTTCTGACTTTGACCAATGATGATCTAAGCCATACATTTTATGTATTTTTTCAAGATCTTTGATTTCCTCCTTGTTCTCCTCAGCTAATCCATTGTTCTTTTTCTCCCAAAATTGTTTAGTAGAAAAAAACTATTTTTTTTGTTTCTTGTAGGGTCCTTTAAGCAATTTTTAATTTCTTAATTTCCTTGTATAAATCTTTGTCCTCCTCTGTAATTGTAGTAGCCATATCTCTATCATGATTAACTTGCAGGAAAGATGCCTTGATTTCTTCCATATTATTTTTAATTGATCGTAAATCAGCAAGGGACATATTAACCCTATTTTGATCTTTCAGTATATTATGAATTCAATTCTCCAAACATATATGTGTGGCATCCACTGTAAATAAAATATGAACTTCTTTTTTAACTTATACCAAGATGTCTCTCCCAATCTTGATCACCCAAGGATGATGGGTGATTTCCATGTTGCTTGAGTAAATCAAAATTCTTTTCAACCATATAGTTGTCCCCAATTTGATGTGCCTCTTCCTTTCTCTTTGCAATAATAATTTGATAATTAGAAACATTAGAGATACTAGGAATTTACTCTAAATCAAATTCAAACAAAAAAAATTCAGATTTGTTAAAAGAATCAGCTCCTCCAATGAAAAAGACTGGATAGTATTAGAAGAAAAGGGAATTTCATGCACATTTTTCTTCATAGTCTTCGTTTGGAAATCAAACCAAAAGCCACCCATGTCTTTGAAATGAAAATCACCAACATCTTCATTTCTATCCTCAAAAAGTGCTTTCACTATTTTTGAATTTGTATCAACTTCTTCTGCAATCAAAGTTGTTTCTTTCACCATTTTATAGTATTCATTTGTAGCTTGTATTGATGCATGAACATTAGAAGAAACATCTTGGAGAATAGACACACTTTAATCATTAGGTAAAGTATTCTCTTGGTTCTCTGAGTTTAATATCTCATCTTCTATTTTATGCTCTTTTTTTCAAAATAGGCTTTGATTTTCCCTTGCAAGAACTGAGCACACCTTTGACTAATTAAATTGCAATGGAAGAGACAACCAAATAATTTTTTGAACAACCATTATCATGGATATTATTGGTTGAGATATAGCATCACTCTCATTTATACACAATACCATAATGTTCTTCATAGCTTCAATAATTTATTTGTCATGTCTTCCATTGGTTGTGACCGTGAAATGATGAAACATATTGTAGATCAGGTCATGCAATCAAAAATCTATCAAAAGGTTACTCAGTCTTATTTTTGTAAATAAAAGTATAGCAACCCTTTGTGAATAAATAATATTATTGATGTCACCAAGATCTTGAAAACTATCCACAATTAGATATAATACCTCCTTCATTGTATCCTCTTCATAAATAAAATGAGGTGTTGAAATCCTCATAATCTCACTTAAGAATGAAGGAACCATCACTCTTATACCATTATCAGAATGACTCATCAAACTATGTTTCCTTAAGTCACAACAAGGATAAGAGATAGTTTAACAAATTTGAAGGTAATTTCTCCACTAGGCTCAAACATCCATCTAATTCACTCAAGATATTGAAAACCACATTGTTTGGTGATGAGTATTTATATTTCTACTTGCCTCTTGTAGAGCTTCCACCAACAAAAGTCTCTCATTTGACCCTATGTGTAGATCTAAATTTTTTCCCAAATAGGCTAGCAAAACCTTTGGCTTTAATGAGTACTGTAATGATTAGAAGACTAATGACCAATCATGTTTTCTAATATTTTTTTAATAAACCTTTTCTCCAATCCAACGACTAGGCATTTTGTCATACAATTTGCCCACTTTTATTTGGAGGATGATATTTCCAACTATACATGACCGTACTTGAGTTTAAACTTATCTTCTGATGAAAACAAACTGAAACAACAAATTACATGATTCTAATGTATTTGTAAAAGTCTGAAGTTCAACCACCAATTTATCATACCATAGATGTTATTGATCACTTTAATTTGCAATGGAAATTTAACTACTGAAATTGCTCCTTTTCAGACCTTAGATAATCTTTCATTGTTTGTTTTACTACCATCAGTTCCACCTTCAACAAAGATTTTTCAAAGCCCATGACTCATCAACAATCATGTTAAGGGTCTATAAATAAATATGTTATAGATTCACACCAGCCATGGGATGGTTGGTAAATACTCAAATGCTTATCAACAGTTCACTGAAGCTATTATATATATTTTTATCTCTTCCTTCACTTTAGGTATTCAACCATTTTGTCAAACACTTGATTCACTATGATATAACTTTCTAATTTATTTTGAAAATGTTTGATGATTGATTTGTTTCATATTTTTTTCATGTTTAAGAACTTACTAGAACACATTGCATTGGAATATCGCATAATTTTTTGTGCATTTAATAACAAGTTAATCTTAAGATTTTAATTAGTTTACCTCATATAATCTAAAAATAAGTTTGTAATACAAATGAGAAGACCTAGAATAATGTCAATGACAAAGATTTTTTAGTCAACATAGAACAAAAACATCATCTATTTCTCCATAAAATCTTTTGAACACGCAGGTACAAGATGATACTTCCAGTAACCATTCATCCTTTGAACATATCAAACTAGAGAACTGATTTTGTGGGAGTTATCTAACCTTTTAGATGTCTAAACACACCCAAAAGGTTTCTACACCTCACAAATTGATGCTGAAGACCAAGGACATTTTGAAAATATTAATTTAAAATTCATTTTAACTCCATACTAAAGATAACTTCCAATCTCACTTTCTAGCTTCCAAGCATCTCAGATTTAAGACTTTTTTGATCTTCTAATAGGAAATTATGTCTCTAAACAACTCTCCATGCTAAAAAGGAGCTGTGTGATCCAACCCAAATGGGTGACTGCAATAGGAATTTTTAATGTTATCCCAATCTTGTAAATAAACTATGGTTTCTTACCATACAACCAAGACAACCAATAACATTTGGTATTGCCTTCAATAAAGCTTAGATTTTTCTTTTCAGTCATTATCACTTATCTTCCAGTCATGCCCAAATTGAAAACTAAGCCCAACAAATATATAAATGGAAGCTACATACTCAATTTACCAAATTAGAAAATTGAAGGCATCTCACATATACATGGTGTCATTACTTCCACTATGGTATGAAGATGCAGTTTGACTATCAACATGGACCCCAATTTCTTTCATTTTTCTCACTACATCACTGTTATGACAATATTCAACGGTTTGAAGATGAACTATGACTCCACTTCCTTGAGGTTTTAAGGAAAGGAGATTACTAATATTCAAATTAAAACATTACCAAGGTGCATTTACTTGAACCTTCAATGGTGGTGATTAATGTTTTGATTTAAAAATAAAATTTTCAATAAGCTCTTAGCATTCCTAAATGGGCCCACACTAATAATCACCATGGCATTTAGTAACTTAACGACAATATAAAAGTTCAAGGGAACATATAAAATTCCACTCAAAGAAATACATACACACACACACACACACACACACACACACACACACACACACACTTCTAATGCGCTAGTATAAATTTTAATCCTTTTTTAGACAGTTGATTGTAAAAAAGACTATCTTTTTTATTTTTCAATAAACTCACTCGTGATAATATTTATTAGCTTCTGCCATGACAGAATAGATGACTTTGTGACTTTATTCGAAACAAACCTAAAACTTCTCTTCAGTAAAGACTTAAAAATTTTTTCTAATGAAGACATTACAAATTTGTTACAAGTGGGAACTCCATCGCGAATCCACTAAAGAAATGAATTGGATTTTCTTCCAATCCACTGAGAAATCCTGAAGGTTTCCATCCCTGGATTTCAAAACTGAAAGCTGGATGCTCCCAATTTCTCTAAGAGAAAAATAATAAACCAAGAATAAACCAAGTTGCACTTTTTTCACTCATGAAACCTCACAGGCTAGTAGGAGAACCAACTTTGATACCATTGAAATATCCCCTATGGATATATGCTCTAGATTTTACCAAATGTTCTAAAAGAATTTAAACAAATAATTTGCATGAAAACTGATTTCTATTCATCCAACATATTATATTGAAAATCATATAATATTATGTTGAAAGAGATATTTGAAATTAAATATGAATATTGTCATCAAAATAGATAAACCATTACAACCTTTCAGGAGAATAACAACATAATTATCTTATAAATCATATCCACATAACTTATAAAATGATTGAATGTATAAATAACTTCCCAATCACATATATAGGATGTACAAAAGGATTAGAAATCCACATGCCAATAGCAGATCTATCTATTATTTTCAAATACCAACCAAAGCAGATCTTTCATTATTTTTAGTTATTATTCTTCGAGAGTGATTTCATCCTCAAGAAAGCTGAGATGGACCAAGTCCAAATCTCCACAACCAACTGGGTTACAACTAATGAGATGAACAAACTCAACATGATCTCCAAAAATCCTCTCAATGGTCTTTTATAACTTTTGAATGTCCCTTAGCCTTCCAATTCCTCTTGCCTTTTCATTTCCTTTTCTTTTATTTCCACTTTTGAAATTAAAGTGACTTTTATTTATTTCTCACTTTTTGAGTCACTTTAGTAATTATATAATAGTAACCTTATTATGTACCTTTTTAAAGGAATAATATTAAATAATTACACTAATGGCTCATTAAATAATTAAACATGTTAATTATTTAATTATAGATTAAGCCAAAAGGGGATATTACACAACCAACAACTATATCCAATTACATTATTGACTCCTAAATTTGGCACTAAGTCATGGAAAATTTAGTTGTAATAGACCCTTCTATAGTTGATTTATACCTTGTATAATATATCTTAAAATGAAACTAGTTTATATTTCATAAAATGAATTATTTCATCATATTTTACATACTAAAATGCACAATTATACTAGACGTGATTCTCTAAATATTTCATAGCTCAATCTCACTTAACATTACGGCCTAGTTATTTTGTTGAATCATGAGCGACATGCAGATTTATTACTTCTATTATGTTGAATAATGGTAAAAGACTATTTTTTATAAGAGTGGAAGGTGATGTAGGAGCATCCTAGGATTCTTGGCAACCATGTATCACACAAAAGTTTCTTTAGAGAGTACTTGGTGTGTTTTGATCTTAGTTGGTGAAGTGTTACTCATTTGAAGATGAGTATTGTTGCTCGGTTTCAGTGTTGGCCAAGTGGCTCAGTCGTTGAAGGGCTTGGCTCTTATATTGCTCATTTTTGGTGTTGCTCGACATGTGTTTTTTGAGGGGCTCGACACTTCTGGTGCTCGACAGTTTTGGCTCTCTGGTGCTCGATAATTGTTGTTGATACTCGACAGTGTGGCTTGCTGACTTGTGTTTTTAGATCTAGGAGGATGACTTTATGCATTTAATTTGGATCTCTCATTGGGGGATGTGTGTGGATATATTTGCGTCTTGGATCTTTATCCTATGTGCATTTATTGTTTGTTTACAAGATGACTTGTAGCTTGGATATGTATTTAATGTAAAGGTTTATTTAATTTGTATTTGGCATGAGGCCGACTTGTGGTCGTGCTAGTATTTAAGGAGGTCTAGGGTAGATGAGTATGGGCAAAGATCAGAGGATTGAAGTATTGGATCTGAGTTGCATGTTTGGGAAGAATGTAAATGACCTGATGCTTGCTAAAGATTCATGTTAGATCTTGGATTCTATCTTTGTAAATTGGTCATAACCGGGAAGGCCTTACAGCCCAACATGTTGAACGTAATTGCTATTTTATGAATCAAATTGTAGATTGTTATCATATTTCTATTGTTGTTTTGTTTCTACTATATTTCTATTTTTTCATCAAGGTTTGGACTATCCATTCTTGGACCCTCCATCCTTGGCTTCCATCAGGTGGTATTAGAGCTTGAAGTTTTTGAGCGTGTGGATAGATCGCTGAGGTGGGGCAGTTTTACACCAGGACCTTGGGTTGGAGATTTGCTGATTTGTTGTAGAGGTTTTGCAGAGATCTTGAAGATGCCTCTAAGGAAGAGTTGTGAGATTTAAGAAGAAGAACCTAAGGTAGAGGTCAAACTTGAAGATTACCAAGCTATGCAGAAGAAGTTTCAAGATCTGCAAGAGGAGTTGAAAAGAATGAATGTATCTAGAGAACATTGAGATAATGGTGAAGAGTCTAAGGAAGAAGATCATTTTGAAGAAGCTAGAGAAGAGATCAGAGATCCATAGGAGGCTAGATTTCTGAGAGTTGTATCAAAAATTGGGAAAAGACCTAAGATTGAAGTTTCTACATATGTTGGAAGTCTTAGGCCAAAAGAGTTGATCGATTGGATTAATGAGATGGATGAATACTTTGAGTATTAAGAATTAAAAGATCTTGATAGAATTTGATTTGAAAAAACAAAGCTAAAAGGTCATGCAAACATATGGTGGAGAGAAGTTCAATTAGAAAGAAGTCAAAGAGGTAAGGACAAGATCATTAGATGGAACCAAATGGTTGAGAAGTTGAAGAAGCAATTCATTTTAGTGGATTATGAATTGGAGATGTTTAAGAAGATGCAACGTTTGAGGTAGGAAAGCAAGTCAGTGCAAGAGTATACCGAGGAGTTTTACATAATCCTGATTAGGACTGGTCATTCAAAAGTTGATAAAGATAAGGTTTCTAGGTATATCTATGGCATGAGACCTAGTATACAAGAAGAGTTACTTACTGTTCGGATGACAAAAATAGGAGATTCTTATCAGATGGCATTGAAGATGGAGGATAAGCTTACAAAGAGGTTTGAGGGAAAACAAAATAACAGAAACCAAGGTGGTAAGTTTGGTGAAATAACTATTGAGAGTGATATGGTAGAGAATCATAAACAGACCGATGAAGGATCTGGAAGTAGTCAAATCACTAGGAACTACAATGGTGGAAAAATAAGTTCATGGGTACTTGTTTTCAGTGTGGTGAGAAGGGTCGTGGGGATTTTAAATGTCCTAAAAGAAGAGTTGCACTAACTACTTAGGAGAACCAAGTGAATGCTACATAAGAATGTGAAGTTCTTATCACTAGGACGTTGGCTGCGAAGGTTGGTTGCATGTGTTAGTGAGCCAGTGCAAAGAAGAAATATGTTCAGAGCCAGATGTAACTGCAAGGACAAGGTATGTAATGTCTTAATTGATGGTGGCAGTTATGAGAATTTTGTTTCAGAAGAGATGGTTAGTAAGTTGAAGTTGGAAAGGAGGAAACATCCTAATCCATATCAGATTAGTTGGATACAAGATGTGTCTAAGGTTAGGATTGAGGAGGAGCAATGCCTAGTTAACTTTAAGATTGGATCTTATTATGATGAGATATTGTGCGATGTGGTACCTATGGATGCTTGTCATCTATTGCTTGGTATACCTTGGCAATATGATAGACATGTTATGTTTTATGGTCGTGCAATTACTTATGTGGTAAGGCATGGTGGATCGAAGCATAAACTGATACCTTTGCAGGGAGCATGGACTAAGGGATGTGGAGTTATCATATGTTGTTTGAGTGATGGTGACAAACCTGAGGAGCTGAGAGTTGATGAACCTATTCCTATGGATGAAAGGGAGGATAGTTTGAAGGGAAAAGAGAATGACATCTCTGAAGAACTTGTTGAGATTAAGAGGAAGATGGAATTTTTTATGAAGATAGTGCAATAGATGATGACACTAGTGACATAGAGAGATGCAGGCGATACAAAGTTGATTAGTAAGTATGGTGAGGATGTGGTTCACCAGAAATGATAATGGTATCAATAGTACAAAGGATGGTCAAAGTTAGTTGATGTCACTTGCAAACATGAGAGATGAGAAAAGTGCAGGAAAGATGAACTTTTTGAATGGGACAGTGGACAGAGTGAAGACAACATGGAATGAAGGGAAACATAAGATATGGGTTAAGAACAGATATGGCATACCTGTTCTGATTCCCTTAAGATGTTCATGAATTCCTTTATGGGAAAATCTTCTTTTACCTAGGGTGTCTGATGTAGGAGCATCCTAGGATTCTTGGAAATCCTATATCATACAAAAATATATTTTCTTTGGAGAGTACTTGGTGTGTTTTTATCTTAGTTGGTGTAGTGTTACTCAGTCAAAGATGAGCACTATTTCTCAGTTACAGTGTTGGTCAAGTGGCTTGGTTTCTGAAGGGCTCAACCTTTCTTTTGATCAATTTTAGTGTTGCTTGCTTTGTGTTGGTTGAGGGCCTCGATACTTTTGGTGCTTGGAATTTTTGGCTCTCTAGTTCTCAACAATTGTTTCCAATGCTCGGTAGTGTGGCTCACCGACTTGTGTTTTTGGATCTAGGAGGCTGACTTTATGCATTTAATTTGTGTAGCAAGGTATTTAATTTATATCTATCATTGGGTGATGTGTGTGGATCTATTTGGGTCTTGGATCTTTATCCTATGTGCAGTTTGTTTAAAAGCTGACTTGTGGTTTGCATATGTATTTAATGTAAAGGTTTAATTAATTTGTATTTGGCATGAGGCCAACTTATGGCCATGCTAGTATTTAAGGAGGTCTAGGGTAGATGAGTATGGGAAGAGATCAGAGGATCAGAGTATTGGATCTGAGTTGTATGTTTGGGCAGAAGGTAAATGGCCTAATGCTTGTTGAAGACCTATGCTAGATCTTGGATTCTATCTTTGTAAATTGGTCATAACCGGGAAGGCCTTACAATCTGACATGTTGAATGTAATTGTTTTTTTATGAATTAGATTGCAGATTGTTATCATATTTCTATTGTTGTTGTGTTTTTGCTGTGTTGATGTTTTGGCATCAAGGTTTGGACTATCCATTCTTGGACCCTCCATCCTTGTCTACCGTTAGAAGGTTAAGGTCTTCATTGACTAGCACATTTTTTGGTAAGATATTTGTATATTATATAATAATTTACATATAGAAATGAGCCAAGGATCTAGAGGCCAATGAATAGCACAAATACAAGAGAGATGATATAGATAAGAACACATTGTATTCTCATTAATGATGCAATAAAGAACCAAATGGATTCAATAGATAGTTGATGGATTGATTCAACTAGAAGTCATAGAAAATACTTGATTACATCATGTAGATGTGCCTACTTATATAGGCAAGGAAATAGGAGACCATGATAACTTAGGAGATAACTTATCACTCACACAAGATGGAATCACATGTCCACCAAAAATGGATCATCCTCCATTGTGCAATGAAGTACGTGCAACATGTGGAGGATGATAATGTGATAAGTGTACTAAAGGTAGAGACAACACATAAAGTAGAATGTGATAGCAATTATCACCACATAAAGTGTAATTTATCCTACAACATATAAAAATAAAGGTGCAAACTCCTAAGTATATGAAATGAAAACTACTATGTATGCATTATCCTAAGTAATCTTAAGTGAAGTGTAATTAGGTGAATATTTAACTACACCAAAACCCCCTTAAGTGAAACTTAGGGAAATGAACTTAAACTCACAATGCAAGATGGGTCACGACTACTAGGAAATGTTAGGTACCCATGTACAATATGCAAATGAAATCTCTCACAAAATGGAGAAAAGGAGAAAACCTAATGGGAAAAACCTCCCCCCCCCCCAAAAAAAAAGAGAGATGAAAATACAAAATAACTCTCAAGGAAGAATGAGAGGGACAAAACCACATGCGAGGAAAAATTTACCCCCATAAGAGAAAAGAAGAGGAAGAGAGACCAAGAAAACCCCCCTTAATGTAGAATGTTCACCAATGGTAGATGCTCCAGGCTTGATGTAGAAACCACTCCATGAATATTGAACAACGCTCCTCTCCTTAGGAAGAAACAAAAACAAAGGTGTATGTAAGAAGCCTTCCTAATCTACAATAAGAAACCTCAAAATATATGAAGTCTCTAAAAATTTCTCAAGTGTCCCCATGTCGATGCTAAAAGGTGCCTCCTCCAAATCACGCATACTAGTCCACATTGCTAAAAAAGACAAGATCTGTAAGAGTGTCGTTTGGATAGGGCAACTACATCAAATAAAAGAGTTAAGTGTGTCGCTTTATCAACAACTATGTCGATTCAAATTGGTAAGTGTGTTGAATTAATTTGTAACCTATATTAAAATAGAAGACAAAGATAGAGTAATAATAGAACTTGAATAAAATATACTAGTAGATCTATACTGAATATCTAGATGTAATAAATAGGTATCATTGTTAGATAACTAGGAACTAATTGTTAGTAATAATTGGGAGGGGGGGTGAATCAGTGGCCTCAAAAATATTCCAATTAATCAACTCAAAAACTTAGTACCACAATATTAAGCCTCTAGTTATCTTCAGTCCTATAAGATTAATGCCTTCAAATATACTTATCAAATTACTACTTCTCAGAATGCTTTGTTAAACCTTATTATGTATGTTTACTGAATTGCATTCTGTTAATTTATCAAAAAAATAGTAAATTATCTATAGTATACTGATCAATCTAGATTAGCTATGTGTAATGAAAAACACTAAATTAATGACTCATAAACACATTGACACATGGATTTTTAACATGGAAACCCTGTTAAGGGAAAAATCACTTGGGACCGGTAACCCAAAATTTTCACTCTTCTGAAGTGAGCTCGGTGAAGAGACAACCCTGTTAAAGGTTACAAACACACTGTTAGGTGTGACCCTATTAGAGGATTTAAAATTTTAGTCTGTCACTTGATATCGGACATCTCTATGCTACCTTCCTTTATCAAACACTCTCTTGGCCTATCAATAGGTATCTGGCATCTCATGCTATCTTCATGATCAAAATTTTTGATACTACTTGGGATGTATCTCAATATAGAAAGGATCTTTAAATCCCGCTCAGTTAAGAGACTTTCTGAATCAATGGTTAAACTGAAACAATATGATCTGTTCATATATACAACTTATACTTGTAGATTTTTAGATCTATTGTAAGCTCATAAAACTAATCTGATCAATATATCCTTTTTAATACCTTTTCTCCACTTTTGTTCTACTCGGTGATGTTGTGCTCTATTTCTCGGTGTTCGCAAAAAACTTTAGCTCTTTCCTCTGCTTGATTGATCAGGACTGTATAAAGTTGCTCTTCATTAGTTTCTCTTCAGCATCCTCTTTTTTATTCAATCCCCTTAATTCGTAATGAATTAAGATGTCTCTTTATAGACATAATATCACCGTTGTTAGGTTCTTGATTTTCTTGATCTTGGTGTGATCCGCAATCTTAACCAATCAGATTTAAAGAAAAACTCCTATTTTATCTCCCAGAGATTTCTTACCAACTAGAAAAAATAGATTTAAATCATTTACTTATCTATGGCTTTATCTTGTCGATGAAAACAATGACAACTACCAGTTAAGTCCATATTTAGCTCTGCTAGCTAGATATTTTGTCATTTATGAACTCAAGTTAATTTCAGTGTTTAAACTCTTTGATAGCTTCGGTCAACACTCCAGTTCTCCTCGGGCTTCTCTATCGGTTTACACTATGATTTTGATCATCGATTATGCTTGTGATTCTGCTCGTCTGTAATTCTCATCGGTGTTCTTTCTCGAGCATCACTATGACTTGACTTTCGGTTATTTCTATCCACCGAGTTCCACTAGCCATCGGTGTTTGAAGTCATATAGTGAATTCTTATCTTTTATGTATTACTGAAATCATAATATTTTTCTCTCTAATTCTCTGAAGTCTTTGACACTTTGATTATAACTGATTAGATTATATCAAGTTGACATCAATGACAATACAATCCATTAACTAATTTAATGTCTTGCATTATCTTTCTGCATTTTGGTGATCAACTTAACATCTTCAAACATTTAATTAGTTACATATCATCAATCTCTCCCTTTGGCATTGATGGAAACATACTACATTATCATAATATACTATCACTATTACAATATGAAATATAACAGTTTCATCAAGCTTTCCTAATGTAACTATTACAAATGTTTGGCTTTCGATAAGCTCAAATAGCTTTGATTTGTTTCTTGCAGAATGGTTGTCTTCAATATTCAATCCCTTCACTAGATAGATGTAGCATCTAATGTCTATGTTCTGATATGTGCTCTTCCTTGACTGTTTCTCTTCTTGATAATCTATTTTTCCTTTGACAACAATTTCTCTCTTGTATAAACTATCTCCCTTTGTAACTTCTCTCCCTTAGATGGATATTTCATATGTAATCAATCTCTCTCCCTTTGAATATTGATTAACTCTTTTGTCTGATTCTCAGGAACTTTACTTCATGGATAATGATATAATCTTTTCTGATCAATGAGATAATCACTCCATTATGATAATGGAATAATCTCTCCCTTTGACAATAATTCCAAACAAAAACTTTCTATATCATGTTATATCCCTTTATATAACATATTCCTTGAATTTCCTTATCCATCAGTAATACAATGTCTCTGGTATTCGGTGCATACTTGTACCTTGTTGTGTACAGATGTATCTTTTGTTGTTCATCTCATTATTTCCATCAACATGAATGATCTTCAGATTATGTGTAGGCTGATGAAACCTTCGAGTCAGCTTACTAACCGATAGACAAGGGTTGGACCCCTAGTATTTGTCTCAGGTACTCAAATGTATCTTTAAGTAATGGCTTGGTGAATACGTCAACTAATTGTTCCTTTGATTGAACATATTCTAGTATCACCTCCTTTGCTTGCACTTGTTCTCTTAGATAGTGATACTTGATAGCAATATGCTTAGTCTTAGCATGCATGAATGGATACTTAGAAATGTTAATTGCACTGGTGTTATCATAGTAGATAATTACTGGTTCAAGAATCTTCATATTCATACCTTCCAGCAATTGTTTGATCCATGCAATATTGGAGCAATTTGCAGCAGCAGCCACATGTTGGGATTAATAGGAAGTATGTACTGAGAGGGGAGGGGTGAATTAGTGCCTCTAAAACTTTTATATCCCTTTTATCAATTAACCTTTGCAATCAATTATATATCCATTCAATCTGATTTAAACTATCTTGTTGTGATTTATATCAAAACATAACATTAACATACATGTGAACATTCATAGAAACATTCATGAAAGTAATTTGACACCTAACACAAGATATGATATCGCAGAAAACTTCTATGAGGAAGTAAAAACTGTGGTGGGGATGGCACCCACAAAATCTTCACTATCTGCAGATTGGAAGGGGCCAGCTAAGGCTTACAATTTGATCACTTTTGATGATCTACCCTGTTAGGAGTATCGGTGGAGACCTATTAAATTCTACTCTGTTAAGAGCTTTAGCAACACTGTTGAGTGTGCACTCAGTTAAGAGATTTGTTGTTGGATGGTTAAATCCACCTTCCTTGAAAGGATTTTTACACTTTGCTCCACTTTTTATAATGATAGAAAATTACAAATTGACCTAGTAAATGCAATCTCCTATTGCTGATACAAATCCTATTTAGTTCACATAAAAATATTATCACCTTAACTGTGATTGAATAATACCTCTGATTCTTGGTATGCTCTGTTCTTGGTTCTTGCTAACCAAATTCATCTTTTGTTGTCCCTATTCGTGAAACTCTCAATCTGATCCATAGATGTGCTTGTCTGATTCATTCATGTTCTCCTCTCTCTTCACATCATCTATTCATCCATAATTATGAATGTTTGCATCATCTATTTATAGATGGATTGACTTCATCGAGTTATGATAAAAACAATGTTAACTCTAAGATCAGGTTTACAACTTATACCTAGATCGCCTAGTATGTGTTTTAAATCAGTTAGACTAGTTAAAGCACTGACATTCATGTATCTTGTCCCTAAAGAAATGGATTTAAAACAATTAAATAACCTATAAATAGAATACATGTGCTTTATCTGACGTGGAAGTCAGATCCACTTTTTGCGGGTTGCAACTGACTTTCGGTTCTGTCTGTCGATCATGCTTGACTGTCCTTCGATTTTGTTTTTTCGGTTGCACTATATCTGTCCTATCGGTCTGGACTGTAACTTGCATATCGATTTCCTCTGTCAGGTTCCGCTTTATCTTTCTATCTTTTCAATTTTAGTTTACACACTAACTTGTGTCATCGGTTCTCTTTACACTTAGTCATCTTCGGTGATCTCTTAGTATTTGATCTTCAATTTTCTCATGTCCTATCTTTCGGTGTAATATTACCGAAAATGTATTTTGCATACTAATGGCAAATTAATGTCATCAATCTCCCCCTTTGACATTAGTATCAAAAACTGGCATGTGCAAAATACTAACAAAAATTTAAGTATATACAACATATATAATCCTTAGTCCTTTAATGACTCCCCCTACGTATATGTCGGTATATTTGTACATATGACGTCTTTCCTTCTACATATCACTTTCTCATATGAATATACATATACATATTTTCCATTTTCCCATCTGAATGAATGAATGAATACATGTCATTTGTTCTTTTTGTATTTTGTACTCATCATGTTCCCCTTTTTTGATATTAAGGGAAAAGGTCTTTACCTTTAGAGATTATAAAAAATATGGGAATGTGAAGACTTCATGTCTTCCATCATTTTATATCATTTCTCTTTGAGGTTCTCTAGAGCCATGTGCTCGAGTGTGATCTTTGAATGCATATCATAGATGTTGTCTGCCACACACATCTCGAGAGTTGCAATCAGTCGCCTTGCAGAACTGATATGATGTTGGAGCAGTGTTAGCTTTGGCAGAAGTTGAGCTTGGAGCTCGGTTACTTCTTCCTTAAAATGTGTTTCTGCCTCCTACAACTCTTGCCTTAACCATTTAATCTCTATTATTTTCTCATAATGTAGTTTGACTGCATTGTCTCCATCGGTGGTTAAGCTCTGTGCACTTTTTGCTAGATCGGTGTCTAGCTTTGCAATGTTGTCACTATTCTCCTTAGTGAACTTCTCAATTATGCTCAATGTTTTAATTAAGGCTATAGCTTCATAAATGATTGGATCTAATTCAGATATGAATTCTGATAGCTTTACCTTATTTACTGCCACTTCTTGGCTGATTTTCTCTATGAGCTTCTGTTGGTACTTCATCTCATCTCTCTCCTCTATTTCCTTCTTAGCATCAATGTTCTGAGTTGTGATTGCTTTGGTGAGGGTAGCTAGTTGATCAAGTATCAGCTTACTTTGATCAATATCAACACCGGGAACAATTTGATGTAGAATTTGTCATGTCTCCAATACCATGGAGTCCTTGTGTTGTTTCTTCAGCTTCTCTTGCAATGCCTTCCTCTGGCATATCTCTCCATATTCTTGTCATGCTTCAATGTCAAATGTAGAGGGGTCAGACTTTGGTATTTCTATGATTTCATCCAGTGTAACCTCTAACTTGTTCTTCTTTTTCTTCTTCTTCTTCTTCTGTGACTCAATAGAATGTAACACCATTTCCAATTTCTTGGCCTTTTCTATTGTGCTCGATGAAGTGACCTGTTGTGATTCTTTCTGCTGCTTTGCATTGGTTTCAGCTCATCAGGTGTCTACAGATGTCTCCACATTCACCTTTACATTTTTGGTAGCACTCTTGTCAGTTTCCTCAGGAGTGCCATCTTTTGGTTTGTCTCCTTCATTGGTGTCCTTAGCTTCATCCATCTTGGTTTCTGCATTCTTGTCTTGAGTATCAGTATCCTTTTCCTTATCTCCTCTAGTAACCTTATTAGTGTCGGTTACATCTTGAGTATCTCTGATGTCTTGCTGACCATCGGTGTTATCCTTTTTTGCTTCTTCTCCTGCATCCTTTGGAGTATCCTTCTTAGGTGATTTTCTTGATTCTTGCATGATATTGATAGCTTGTATCATGTTGCCTGGAATATTCACCTATGCACTATAAAATGTTATGTCCTACTCATCAGTTTTGTCCTTTTCAGTAGTGACATCTTCATCCTTATTCACTTCCTCTACTAGGTCATTAGTAATGTCTATGACATTAGTGTCCACAATGTTGTCATTTGTAGTGTATTCCCATGTTTCATCTCCAACATATGCAGTCTTGTTTCCTATGTTATCATCTTCTTCTTTATCTAACTCAATTGATGTATCATCTTGATTTGCCTTTTCAACCCCTTGGTGTTGAAGGTCTTTGTCGGGGTTGTCCTGCTCAATAGGTCTATTCATAATCTTGCACCATTTCTTATGATTGTCCTGCTATGGCACTATAATATTTCCTTCTAGGAGTTTGTATGCTCTCAGCTTCGGTGAGAAATCCTTTTTATACTTTTCCATCATCTCATCAATTTCAACCTTCTTTTATTCAGGTGGCATGAGAGAAACAAGTACTCTCTCTCTCTCTCTCTCTCTCTGATCTCTTTCTCATTCTTCAATGAAAATTTCCAATGGGAGTATAATCTATCCAATAGTTCCCTTGGTACATAACTGCCTTCAAATTGTACTAGTACATATTTGAAGTTGTACATTTTAGCTATCATGGCGTCCTCAATTTTATTCTAATCTTCTTAATTTTTTTTTGGCCATTTTCTAATGTTTGGATCTATAATAGATCCAGAATTTACAATATAAACACAAATGTCATCAATAGAGTCAGGTTCTTTTACCTTGACACTTTCTACTTCAATAGCTTCATCCTACTCGATGTCCTCTATGTCCTCTCAAGTCCTAATGATTTTTCTTCCTTTCTTGTTTTGACCTCTCTTCGGTGTGGGAGATTTCCTCTTGTAAGTCTTGACCTTTCCTTTCTTTAGAGGTGATGGAGTTGATTCTTTTGATGTTTGTCTTCTTGTCTGAGAAGCATCTATTGTCCTTGGCCTTTTAGTTGGTGGAGGAGGTGGTGAATCTAATTCTATTTCATTGGAGTCATCCTTTACTTCATCTTTATCGACAAATACTTGTTCTTCAGTTTTTTCCTCTTGTCCAACTTATTCATCTTGCTCGGCTTCTTCCTCGATTGCTGATAGAATCTTCTTGAGATTCTTGACCATCTTGTCCTTCTTTCTAACAATTTTCTTCACAACCAGGCCAAATTTGATTCTTGTCTTGGCCTCTTCATAGGTTCCAAATTTTGGTTGCTTCTTGTCTAGTGGTTCATTGATCAAGGCATCAATTGCCTTAGTAGTAAGATCAATGTTGATCTCATACTCTAATGGTTCTAACCATGTTGTCTTTGGTACAATAGGTTTGATATATGTATTGTCAGTGTCAACCATGAAGCATATCTCATCCTTATAGTGTTCAATGAGTTGCTCGAGGATTCTTTCCCTCTTTTGCATTCGATCTTTGAATACATTGAAGTATTCATCCATGAATGACTCAAAGTTATCTTCTAGTGTAGAAATGTGCTCACTAATTTTCATGGTGACTGGTTTGGTTTTGTCCCATTTAACATCTCCAACCGACAAGAAGGTTTCTTGAAGATAAAAGAAGATACACATTATTAATGAGCCAAACTTACTGTACGCCTCTCTCTCTGGTTTCCCACAGCTTTCCAAGGGCGGGGGTTAGTAGCAAAGGTTTCACAAGTGAATGCAAATCGAGTACGTAATAACTACTAAACGAATAACAGAAATGTGAGTAATAAAATGTACAAACAAGAGAAAGGAAGACAAATGAATGCAAACCCTTCGATGCTTGAAGCTTCTATTGTTTCTCTCTACTCCTTCCGAAACGCTGTTCTTGATGCTCAGTATTGGCGGGGCAGCATCTATGACTTGAGAAGCGTCGAGAATTTGACAATTGAAATGTGTGTGTGATCGCAAGATGGCTTGAATGCTAGAACCAAACTGACATAGTAATG
>MU227756.1:410244-422344 GCA_018584345.1 Thuja plicata
ATTTAATTAATTTTGAGAATTGGATTAGATGATTTGAGAAGTGTATTTAGAAGAAAATAGATGATTAATTAATGATTAAGAAACCATTAATTAATAGTTGAAAATTAGTGTTTTTAATGTAAAGTCGTAAGCCTGTCCATTTTAGGGTGTCTACACTTACAAGTGTTTGACTTGCCATTCCTAATAGTCTTTAGATTGTCCTTCAACTGACTCGGGAGTAGCTCAGATAAGTCGAATTGTGTCCCCTTCTTTACAATTTTGAACATTGTGTCCACTGCACCTGATGCTATGTTGTTTAATCTGCTTGCCTCGAAGAATTTATAGCCCAAAACACATGCACCAAACTTGATTTCATCATCGGTTATTATTGTTACTTTTAGTCCTCTGCCATCCCATTTGGCTCCTATCATCTTTTCAGTTTCATCCTTTTGTGGATACTTGAGTGCCTTAAATTTATCAGTTATGGGGTAACCGATAATCGCATGGATGACATCTCAGGTTATTGCCTTCGGTTCATCCAATCATAACTTTTTGCTATGCATTATGCTCAGCACTAACTGAATCCATCCAGTTTTGAAGACTTTCAGGAACATTAGGGCATTGGTGAGCCTTTTCACTTCAATGTGTTTGTGTTATTCCTTGAGTGTTCCATCATAATTACACAACTTTTTGTAGGCTTCTTCAACCTTTGAACTTCCTATTTCTGCTATTTTGCAATGTATGAAGGATCGGACATCTTTGACCAGTAAAACCCTAGTTGGGATGCGTGAAAATGCACCAGCGTCATCAGGTTGTAAGGCAACCTCAAGATGGATCTTATAGTTGGGTTCCTCACATGTCGTGTTCTTGATGAGCTTGAACTCGTCTTTCTTTTTATTCTTGGATTTCACAATTCATGAAGTTGATGCCATTTTCAGAAATTTAGGGCTTCTATGTATTGCGTAAAAATAGAGTTGTTGATTCTTCAGAAATTACTATTTACTGCTTGCAAATATTCCTTAACATCTTAGGAATGTTTTGTGTCGAGTCATGATCGCTCTGTGATCCCTTCACTCTATGCTCAAAAATTACCTTGGTCACTTTTCTCTGGGTGTCATGATCAAATGAGTTGTTCTGATGCCCTATTTATAGCCATTGCCCTCAAACACATGCCATAAATTCTTACCAACTCCTCGGTGTATGAATATTGAGTTCGTCGGTGAAGAATTTACTTCTTTTGGTGACACTTGAAACATTTTGGAGCAGTCATTATTCACTTACTTTTATCGACAGGCTTCGGTACCACTGACAACTTGTTCATTTGCTTGTTTATCGACGAGGCTCGATTTATACTTAGCAACTTTTACTTTTAACTGACGCTTCTCGGTAAGTGTAGGCAGTCTTAGCTTTGAATGTATATGGACGGGTTTCGGTATATATGCCTGAAATCATTGTTATCACATATTTTAACAAGTAATACCATGATGCATCTTTATTATGCTAATTTGGAATTATATCAATATACTATGGAACTGATGTAAATTAATAGCTTGGGGTAATGCAGTTCCATACTTACTTGTTCTACTTAGGTGGGGGTGGTGATGTCACCGGATCCATTGGATGGGGTGTCACCATTTGTATTGCTTGGTCCAGCTTCATCATTGCTTTAATATTTTCTTCACATTTTGTCTCTAGCCCTCCGGATATCTTCAATGGTGTTTCCATTGGGATATGTGCTTGTCTCTGTCATTCGGTCTCTGCAATATTTCTTGAGATGACCAACTTTATGACAGTGTAAGCATGCCATTCTGAGGTTAGTCTAGCCTCTATAATTTCTATTCCACTGTCTCATATAGTTTGCAGCAATGTGACCATATCTTCCACATGTTGTACAATTTGTCCAAGTATTGTAGCCCCATACATATTGATTACCAACTCTCTTTAGTTGATAGGGAGTTTCTTGACCTTTAGTCTTCCGTGCTTGCCTCTTCTTTTTCCAGCATTCAAGAGTTGTGTGCCCATTCATTTTGCATGTAAGACAATATTTGTCCATGTAGGTTTTCTTCTTTGGTTGTTTCATCTCAGACTTACATTCATATGCTTTATGTCCTTTCTTGTTACATTTATAACAGAATCCTATGAATGAAGATGTAGATTTAGGAATACCTTTCATTTTGCCTCTGCATACATTTGATGTATAGCCTTGCTTTCCACAATGATTTCATGTAAGCTTTCTTGGTCTTGTATTTGTGTAGACATTCTTTGGATCAGCTTGATTTGATGATTCTCCATTCTCGGTAAAACCTAGACCGGTATTATTGTTGACTCTTCGTTGTCCTTCAAGAAAATCATCCATTCTTTTATTGCTTTCTTCAGCCTTTTTGATAATTTCATTATGTTTTTGCTGAATTCTTATTTCATGTTTCAAATTTTCATTCTCATCCCTCAGTTCACCGATAGCTTCTATTCTTTCAATGAGTTCAACATTTAATTTGTTTTCCTCTTGACTCATAAGAATAATCTGATTTGTAATCTCATGGTGATGCTCTGTAATTCTTTGTATTTCAGACTCTTTTTCTTGTAGCTTTTATGTGATCTTTCTTCTATCATAAATAGCTAGTGTTCTTTCTTGCTCAGCTTGCCTAGCATTATTCATGACATCAATCATCTTACCATTTGTGTCTCTTGACCGATTTGCAGAGGTTTAACTTGTCCAGCCAAATGTAGATTGATTTCAGTTAGGCTTGTGATACTTTCTTCTGATGAATCTGATGCTTTGCTTGTATTTGATCCTGAAGACTCAAAGAAATCTGGTATCTCTTCCTCATGATAATCTATCTCATTACAGAGAGATTCCATATTCTTTCTTGCATATAGTAGTTGTCTCATACTGATTCTAGCTTCTTTATACTATTCAAAGAACATTTGAATTTCAAGCTTTTAATTCTCAATATTTTTATCAAGTCTGTACTTCTCCATTGTATGATATTTTCTCTTAAGCCTTTAATCTTTCCAAGAAGAGACTTATCTCTAATACCAATTTATGATATTAATGGGAAGTATGTACTGAGAGGGGAGGGGTGAATCAGTACCTCTAAAACTTTAATATCCCTTTTATCAATTAACCTTTGTAATCAATTGTATATCCATTCAATCTTATTTAAACTATCTTGTTGTGAGTTATATCAAATCATAACATTAACATACATGTGAACATTCATAGAAACATTCATGAAAGTAATTTGACACATAACACAAGATATGATATCGCAGAAAACTTCTGTGAGGAAGTATAAACTGCGATGGGGATGGAACCCACAAAATCTTCACTATCTGTAGATTGGAAGGGGTCGATTAAGGCTTACAATTTGATCACTTCTGATGATCTACCCTATTAGGAGTATCAATGGAGACCTATTAAATTCTACTATGTTAAGATCTTTAGCAACACTGTTGAGTGTGCACTCGGTTAAGAGATTTGTTTTTGGATGGTTAAATCCACCTTCCTTGAAAGGATTTTTACACTTTGCTCCACTTGTTAGAATGATAGAAAATTAAAAATTGATCTGGTAAATGCAATCTCCTATTGCTAATATAGATCCTATTTAGCTCACATAAAAATATTATCACCTTAACTGTGATTGAATAATACCTATGATTCTCATTATGCTCTGTTCTTGGTTCTTGCTAACCAAATTCATCTTTTCTTGTCCATGTTCTTGAAACTCTCAATCTAATCCATAGATGTGCTCATCTAATTTATTCATGTTCTCCTCTCTCTTCACATCATCTATTCATCCATAATTATGATTGGTTGCATCATTTATTTATAGATGGATTCACTTCATCGAGTTATGATAAAAGCAATGTTAACTCTAAGATCAGGTTTACAACTTATACCTAGATCTCCTAATCTATGTGTTTTAAATCAGTTAGACTGATTAAATCACTTATATTCATGTATCTTGTCCCTAAATAAATTGATTTAAAATAATTAAATATCTTATAAATAGAATACACATGCTTTATCTGATGTGGAAGTCAGATCCACTTTTTGCGGGCTGCAACTGACTTTTGGTTGTCTGTCGGTCATGATTGACTGTCCTTCGATTTTGTTATGTCAGTTGCATTGTATCTGTCTTATCATTCTGCACTGTAACTTGCATATCAGGTTCCTCTGTCAAGTTCCACTTTATATTTTTGGTTTTTCAATTTTGGTTTACACACTAACTTGTGTCATCGGTTCTCTTTACACTTAGTCATCTTCGGTGATCTCTTAGTATTTGATCTTCGGTTTGCTCATGTCATGTCTTTTGGTGTAAGCTTACCAAAAGTGTATTTTTCATACTAATGGAAAATTAATTTTGTCACCACATACTCTGTTTCTATAGTAGACTGAGAGATGCATCCTTGCTTCTTGTTGATCCATGTGACAAGTCTATCACCCATGAAGAATGCTCCTCTAGTTGTGCTCTTTCAGTCATCAATGTTTCTAGCCCAATCAACATCTGTATAAACTTGTATCTCAAATTTTTCTTCTCTTTTATACCATAAGCCATTTTCCTCGGTGTTCTTCAGATATCTCAAAATTCTCTTGACAACAGTCATATGTGATTCTTTCGGATTAGCAAAGAATCTTGCAACTATTCCAACTACATGTGTTATATCTGGTCTGGTATTAACAACATACATTAGTTTTTTAATCATTGATCTATACAAGGTCTCATTTACCTCATTGGATTTGTCTTCTTTTGTCAGCTTACATCTAGTAGCCATAGGTGTTCCAACTGGTTTGGAATCTTCCATCTTTAATATCTTCAGCACTTCCTTGATGTATTTGGGATGAGTGATATATATGCCTGCATCTTTTTGAAGAATCTTTAGACCAAGTAAGAATTTGATCTCCCCAAACATAGACATTTCAAATTCTTTTCTCATTTCATTAGCAAAGGATTTGCATAACAATTCATTTCCCCCAAAAATGATATCATCAAAAAAAATCAGCAATCATAATATTACCATCAATATCTTCTTTTAAGTACAGATTGCTATTTTCACTTGTTCTAACAAATTTTATGCTAATGAGATAGGAGTGAAGTCTTTCATACCATGCTCTAGGTTCTTGTTTTAATCCATACAAGGCTTTATGTAGTCTACATACCATGTTTCTCTTTTCTAGATCAACAAACCCTTTTGGTTGTTCAATGTATACCTCTTCTTCCAGTATTCCATTTAGGAATGCATATTTGGCATGCATCTGGTATACCTTGAATCCTTTAAATGTAGCATAAGAAAGTAAGATTCTAACTCCTTATAGTCTAGCAATGGGTGCAAAGGTGTATCCATAATCAATACCTTCTTCTTGTGCATATCCCTTGCATACTAACCTTGCTTTGTTTCTTGTGACTTCTCCATTCTCATTCAGCTTGTTTCTGGATATCCATTTGGTACCGATGACATTCTTTTCATCTTTTCTCGGTACTAGTGTCCATGTATTGTTCTTCTCAATCTTTTCTATTTCTTCATTCATAGCACTGACCCATTCTTCATTCTCAAGTGCGGTATTAACATATTTAGGCTCAAAATCATAAAGTAAACATCTAGTGTTTAGTGGCTTACTTCTTGTTCTCATATATCCTTCTTGTCTCCTATGATTTGATTCTGTGGATGATGTCTTCTGACATACTTGGCAAGTTTTGATTCAGCCCTTTGTTCATCATTCTGATCATCTTCTTGACCTTTGTTTTGATCTCCATTGTTTGGAACATCATCTTGAGTATTTTTCTGATTTTTGGTAGTTGCAGCCTGGTGCTCATGTGCAATGATCTATTGCTTGAGAGTGATACACTGTTGCTTGGGTAGAGTGTCAGGTTCTAGATAAACAAACCTATTATAGTCCTCTGGTTCTTTTCTGCTTTCCTTATCATCCTTTTCTGCAAATTCATCTATTTTCATATTTGCACTTTCAATGATCTTGTTAGATGACTTGTTAAGACATTTATAAGACTTGTTTTTGGTTGAGTACCCTAGAAAGATACCTTCATCACTTTTGGAGTCAAGTTTTCCATTTCTATCATCCTTCAAAATATAACATTGACTACCAAAGATTCTGAAGTAACTTACGATGGGTGTATGACCATACCAAAGCTCATACATTGTCTTCTTTGTGTCTTTCTTCAATTGTACTCTATTTAATGTGTAGACAGTAGTACTGAGAGCTTCCCTCCAGAAATTTTGAGTGATGCTTTTCTCAATCATCAATGTTCTTGCATAGTCAACAATTGATCTATTTCTCCTTTCATTAATTCCATTTTGCTATGGTTTTCTCAGTGTAGAAACTTGTCTTTTAATTCCATGATCATTGCAATAGTTAGTGAATTCTTCTGAAGAAAATTCCCCTCCTCTACCTGACCTTAATCATTTCAATTTTTTTTCACTTTGTTTTTCTACCATAGCCTTATACCATTTAAACATCTTAAATGCTTCTGATTTATCTTTCAAGAACATGACTGTCATCATTCTAGAATAATCATCAATAAAGAGAATAAAATATCTATCTCCATAGTAACTCTTTGTCCTCATGGGTCCACATAGATCTGTATGGACTAATTCTAGAATTGCATTAGATGTATGGGTTTTACTCTTGAAACTAGACTTTGTCATTTTACCTTTTTGAAAATTCTTGCACATGATATGCTCAGGCTTAGTCATGCTCAGTAAGCCTCTGACATTCCTTTTTTTTCTTATCTTTATCATGTTGTCAAAATTCACCTGACACAATATTTTGTGCCACAACCATATGTCTTCATTTCTAGCTATTAAACAAGTGGTGTTAGTGTCATCAAGATAGAAAAAGGTTACCTTTTGTCTACTCACCGGTTCCAATCAACATTCCTGATTCATTGAAAATCTTTTCCTTCTTATTTTCAAATGCCACTCGGTGACCTGTATTATTCAACTATGAAACACTTAATAAATTATAATTTAGTCCTTTTACCCAGTAAGAATTTTCACATTTGATCAGGTTATTCAACATTATAGTTCATTTACCCTCAACTAGACAAGGTGTATCATTTCCCATTCTTACTGAACCACCATTATAGTATTAAAAAGTCTCAAAATTTTGTTTATCATTGGTCATATGGTGAGTGCAACCACTATCTATGATCCAAACATCATTCTTACTAACTTTAGATATGAGTGCAGTTTCTACATACCTTTCTTCTTCTTCGTCTAAATCATCCTTCATGGCTACAAATACCATCTCAATTTCTTCTTCTGATTCGGTGTTAGTGTCATCAACTCTATTCTTAGTTAGGTAACAAGCTTTCTTCCCTTTTTCCTTGTAGTCTTGGGTATCTTTTTTGTCAAATTGTCGGTTGCTTTGGTAATCTCTGTTATCACCTCTATCAAACTTCTTCTCATATGATCTATCATTTCCTCTGTCATCTTTTCTTTGTTTTGGACATCTTGCAGCAAAGTGTCCAACCTCTTTACAATTGAAACATACAAGTGGTAATTTACCTTTGTAACTACCTTTGCCTCTCTGCAATCTTCTTGCCATTAGTGCTTCAATCTCATCATGTCCTTGATCCTCATTATCACTTTCACTATCATTTCTAATAGTATGTCTATGACTTGAATTGCTTATCTTTAAACAAGATTAGAATGCAGATTCTATAGATGGTAAGACACTATTATCAAAGTTATTCATCTCAAATGAAATCAGTCTACCAATCAGACTATCTAGAGTAACTATATTATTTGCAACTGCTCTCATTTCTTGAATAGCAGAAACTCTAATAGCATATACATGCAATAAGGTTCTTAAGATTTTACTTACCACTCTCTCCTCTTCAAGTACACCTCCAACTCCTCGGATAGCATTGACTACCTCTTTGATTTTGCAGCTATACTGAGTGATATTTTCTCCTTCTTTCATCCTTAGGTTATCAAACCTCCCTCTTAGGCTTTCTTCCTTGGCTCTTAGTACATTAGCATCTCCTCCATGTACCAGCTTCAACTTATCCCACATTTGATTTGCAGAGGTGTAGGTTTTGACATCTTCAAACTCAGCATTGGACAATGATGAGGCAAGTTCTATCATCATGCAATTATGCTCATGCTTTACTCTTAATTGCTCAACAGTGTGAGGTCATGTAGGCAAAACATATTCAGTATCAAGGTATTGAGTAACATTATTTCCAATACCTGATAGGTGGAGTCTTATTCTATTTTTCTATGATGCAAAGTTATCTTTATTCAACTTGGGCACATCTCGTATGTTCATCTTGTGATATTTTGCTTGAGCTATTACACTTCCTTTCTAAGAACACAAGCTCTGATACCAATTTTTAGTAATAACTGAGAGGGGGGTGAATCAGTGACCTCAAAAATATTCTAATTAATCAACTCAAAAACTTAGTACCACAATATTAATCCTTTAGTTATCTTCAGCCCTATAAGATGAATGCCTTCAAAAATACTTATCAAATTACTACTTCTCGAAATGCTTTGTTAAACCTTATTATGTATGTTTACCGAATAGCAGTCTGTTAATTTACCAAAAAATAGTAAATTATCTAGAGTATATCGATCAATCTAGATTAGCTATGTGTAATGCAAAACACTAAAGTAATGACTCATAAACACATTGAGACATGGATTTTTAATGTGGAAACCCTATTAAGGGAAAAACCACTTGGGACCGGTAACCCAAAATTTTCACTCTTCTGAAGTGAGCTCGATGAAGAGCCAACCCTGTTAAAGGTTACAAACACACTGTTAAGTGTGACCTTGTTAGAGGATTTAAAAGTTTAGTTTGTCACTTGATATCAGGAATCTCTATGCTACCTTCCTTGATCAAACACTCTCTTGACCTGTCAATAGGTATCTGGCATCTCATGCTATCTTCATGATCAAACTTTTTGATGCTACTTGGGATGTATCTCAATATAGAAAGGATCTTTAAATCCTTCTCAGTTAAGAGACTTTCTGAATCAATGGTTAAACTGAAACAGTATAATTTTTTCACATATACAACTTATACTTGCATATTTTTAGTACCATTGTAAGCTCATAAAACTAATTTGATCAATATATCCTTTTAATACCTTTGCTCCACTTTTGTTCTGCTTGGTGATGTTGTGTTCTATTGCTTGGTGTCCATAGAAAACTTTAGCTCTTTCCTCAGCTTGATTGATTAGGACTATATGAAGTTGCTCTTCATCATTTTCTCTTCAACATCCTCTTTTTCATTCAATCCCTTTAATTTGTAATGAATTAAGTTGTCTCTTTATAGACATAATATCATTGTTGTTAGGTTCTTGATTTTCTTGATCTTGGCATGATTTGCAATCTTAGCCAATCATATTTAAAGAAAAACTCCTATTTTATCTCATAGAGATCTTCTTGACAACTGGACAAAACAACTTTAAATCCTTTACTTATCTTTGGCTTTATCTTGTCGATGAAAACAATGAAAACTACCAGTTAAGTCCATATTTAGTTCTGCCAGCTAGATATTTTGTCATTTCTGAACTCAAGTTAATTTCGGTGTTTTAACTCTTTGATAGCTTCATTCAACACTCCAGTTCTCCTCGGACTTCTCCATCAGTTTACACTATGATTCTGGCCGTCGGTTATGCTTGTGATTCTACTCGTTGGTAATGCTCGTTGGTGTTCTTGCTCGGGCATCACTATGACTTGAGTTTTGGTTATCTCTGTCCATCAGGTTCCACTAGCCGTTAGTGTTTGAAGTCATATAGTGAATGCTTGTTTTTTATGCATTACTGAAAGCATAATCTTTTTCTCTTTGATTCTCTGAAGTCTTTGACACTTTGATTATAACCGATTAAATTATATGGAGTTGACATCAATGACAATACAATCCCTTAACTGATTTAATGTCTTGCATTATCTTTCTGCATTTTGGTGATCAACTTAACATCTTCAAACATTCAATTAGTTACATATCATCACTAATGCAAAAATCCCAATGAATAAAACACCAGTCAAAAGAACAAAAATTATAAAAAAAATTGCAAGGCAATTAATATCAAGCAAGTGCATCGTAGGAGACACGTATGTGCATCATTTTTGTGTTGTATATGTGTCAAACTAGGGATATAAGGGAATCGATATGCTTGCATGTGTGTCGATATGGATATTAAATGCATCAATCAAAACTATGTCTTCATCAAATTAAATTGTAACTGCACAAAAATAGAGAAAAATCAAAATTTTGAAGCTTTGTTCATTCATGTCGGGTTCAAGATTTATAATCGGGGATAATAAGGATCTATAGAAACCTGTACTAACATCAAAGTCTCATCCACAAAGAGACATGTTAGGCAATTAGTATTCCCAATATTGAAAGAGGAAGAAAATTAAAAGCATGCATAATCATTTAGTCATAATGAAATCAATTCAATAACACATGAACATGCAAACTAAAAGTCCTCCTTCATTGTTCTCCTTCTCTATGCAATGTGGGCTCTCAAAAATGAGTTCTCAACATAATAATTCAAATCAATTGTGGTTTTGTGGTTTTTGTAGTTTTGTGGTTAACAAATTAAGAGAATTAGCTCTTTATTTATAATATTCTAGGGTTCCAATCAAGATTTCATGATTGGTTTGACTGTTTTCATGTGATTGAAGTGTTGAACTCAGAGTGAGTAGGAGTTGAACTCAAGTGATTTCCTATTGACATAATATATGGATCTATTAAGACAATAGTTTAAAGAGTTGAGTGATTTGATCGAAGACTTTAACTGATGAGGTGGAATAGAAGACTAGATAGATTAAATAGATAACTAGTTTGATTGATCAATTAGGAGAGAGAATTATGGAGTTAACTGAAACTCATAATTGGGAGGATAAATATGATTAAATTCATAAAATAATTTATTTATTTGCACATGTAGGGATATATATATAAATAATTAATTAAATTTTATTTATTTATGAGAGGAAAAATTAGTTTTTGATAAAGTGATGCAAAAAACAAGGGTGTTAACCCTATACAACCAGCCACAAGGGTGAGAAAGAATAGAAATAGACTGACAATAGAGTAACATTGTTTGCACAAAGACAACCTCAATAGATTAGTAAGAACAGATCATTAACCATCTAAGGGTAAACAACAGTAAGCACACTCGCATCACTATAAAAAAACTAGAAAGAACAGAGAAGGAAAAACTAAACTATACCTGGTATAGAGTATGAAAATCATAATAGTAGTAATACTCCTAATAATATCAAACCAAAAAATAATAGAGTCCATAGTAGTGTTTATCACAGTATATAAGAGAGTTTTTAAAAAAAAGACCTCTTAGGGTCATTAACAACAGTAAATAGAGTATTGGTCTAGAGAAAATAGTAAAGCCTAAGTAAACATCCACATGGCCAAGAAGGCCAAGATAAACCAAAATGTAAAAAATAGAATAAGGGCCCAACCCTATTTCTTTGGCTTCTCGCATTCACTGGTAAGCATCATCGTCGCTCAATCTTCCATGAGTAACTAGAAGAGTTCCTTATGGTCCTCTGCATCCTTGGTATCCTTCCCAGTGTCAGCTTACAACAAGCACAGAGTGGTAGCCGAGTTGTGCATCACCTTCAACACATACTTGTAGACATTATACATTTTGACATCCACCTTTGAAAGCTTCCTATCCACCAACAAAATCTTTTTTCCACCTCTACAAGTCTCATAGACAACAAATCAACCTCCAGAGCTGAAATTGCACTTGTCATCCTTAAGTAGGGCCTTACCTTTGTCCTTAGCCATGAGAACCATTTTAGCATCCTTCTTCTCATGGGTAGGCACACCAAGCTCAGAGTTGAAGTTTTTCAAAACATGGGTTGAGATACTATTCGAGGGAGTCTTGGAAACCTCATATCTGCGGAATGACTCTCTGCATGTTGCTAATGTTTTGTTTTTATAGTATAGTGAAAAATTGTGACTTGTGTGGAAGAGTTGTGGTGGATTTGGAGAGGACCTCATTTAATTATTAGTGGACGTCTATTATTGAAGCATTTTTTCTTTTCAAACTCTTGGTTTACAGCTGACGCCTGTGAATATTAATTTTCGTAGAAAGTAAAGACTGGCAATTATTTTATA
>MU227756.1:439127-478996 GCA_018584345.1 Thuja plicata
CATAACACATGAATTTTAACGTGGAAACCCTGTTAAGGGAAAAAACCACTAGGACCGGTACCCCAAATTTTCACTCTTCTGAAGTGAGCCCTGTTAGGAGCCAACCCTGTTAAAGGTTACAAACACACTGTTAACTGCGACCTTGTTAGATGATTTTATACATAGAGGTTGTCACTTAGTATCGGGCATCTATTGCTACCATCCTTGAATCAGCCTCCATCTTAGATTGTCAATAGGTATCGGGCAAGTCCAATGCTACTTTCATGAATCAACCTTTTTGGCACTCCTTGAGATGTACCTCAATATATAGAAGACTATTAAGTCTTGTTTGGCTAAGAGACTTGATGCTTCAATGGTTAAATTGAAACATTATGACATGTTCATATTGCAACTTGAATTGCAGATTTTCAAATCGATTTAAGTACATTACCTCTCTGACCAATGTATCAATTCAATCCTTGTGCTCCATACTTTCTGCTCTGTCACGTTGTGCTCACTGTTCGTCGGTGTCTGCAAAATTACTTAGCTCTTCCTTTAGCTTGTTTGATCAGTACTGCATGAATTTGTTCTTCATCAGTTTCTCTTTAGCATCCTCTTTTTATTCACTCCCCTTAATCTCATTCGTAAATGAATTAAGCTTGTCTCTTATATAGACATAATATTCATTATTTCTTGATTCTTGATTCTTGATTCTTGATTCTTAGTGTGATAAACAATCCAGCCAATTAGATTTAAAGCATAACTCTTGATTTGTCTCATAGATATCTTCTTGCCAACTGTACAAATCAGCTTTAAATCAATCACTTATCTCTGGTCGAATAAAACAAAGTAGACAACTAGTTAAGTCTATTTTTAGCTCTATCAGCTAGATATTTTATCATTTTCTGAACTCTCTGTTCTGCCAGTCACTACTATAGTTAGTCATCGGTGACAACTAACTGATCCTTCGGTGAGACTCCAGTTAGCTTCTTGATCTCCATCTGTCGGGTATCATTGGAATTTTTCTTGTCGGGCAACTCTGTATCTTTGGTCATCGGGCAACCTTCTGACTTTGCTCATCAGGAATTCTATAGTTTGCTTCATCGGGCAACTCTATGCTTCTAATCGTCGGGTATCACTGTGACTGTTCTTCTTTGCTCTGTCTGTCGGTGTGCACTCCGTCGGTGTTGTTTGTCACTTAGTGAATACTTGACTTTTATGCATTGCTAAAAGCATAACTTTGTTTCCTTTGGTTCTCTGAAGTCTTTGGCATTATGTACATGACCATACAGATGATATCAAGTTGACATCAATCACAACACATTCCATTAACTCATTTAATGACCTGAATTATCTTTCAACTTAACATTATCAAATATTCAATCACTTACATGTCATCATTGTGCACGTATTAAAAAGGGTAGATGATTCTGACAAATACATTAAAGATCTTGTTTCAAAAACTCAAGTTGATAAGAGGTAAAAAGGAATTGCACGTGGTATTACAAGTACTCAATTTCACACCATCAAATAAGCACTTGAAAGAATTAAATTAGATTACTTGCAGCTTTTAATGGATAGGGATCTTGCTATCAAATTTGGGGAAGACAAGGAAAATGAGGTTGATGATCTTTTTTACCAGCTTAGCATGGCTCATTTCTCTCTAAAAAAATTCAAAAATCAGATGTTTGTATTATCCCCAACCAAATATCAAAAATCTGGTACATGGGAGATGGAGATCAAATAAATAGTAGAGGGGATTTATGAACTCTTAAAGGACGAAATATGAGACAATGATTTTAAAAATTTAATACTAGGGACATCCAATATGTTGAATAATCCCACAAAGTACCTTGCAACCTTGTGATACCATTTATAGAATAATCATCTGAGACACCGCCACCTTTGACCACTTGGGAAGGACATGCAAAAAGTCAAGATTTGGGATGGAGGAGCCTAAAATTCTGATTTGGGGGCGACAGAAGTTTATCTTCCATTTCACATGAGTTTGCATCCTTTTTATCTAAAATAATTAATGGAGAAGAATCAACAAGTGTTGCTACTCAAAGTGAAAGTGTTGACCATAATAATCTCAATGAAGAAGTTCTTGTGAGGGGTGAGGATATGACACATGCGTACCACAAAAATTCTCATTTTTACAAAAAAAAGTTATATGCCTTTACATTATCATGAGGAAAAAACTTCTTCACATGAGGATGACGATAAGAAAAGTTTTACTAGTTCTTAAAATTCACTTGATGGTGATCAATTCATTGGAGAAATTAATATTGTTGATGACACTTGTAGCAAACTAGGCACTCGAGAGTTGTTTTCCATGTGCGATGAAAGTATCCGCAATTATTTATCAGATTTTCTCCCACTTTCATATGACATGGAAGCTATTAATTTATTGGTTGGTGATTTCATCTTCTTAGATACTTTAGTTGTTAGTGATTGTCCTACTTAGGCTTCCATTGTACTTTCAAATTTGACTTGGTCTACAATAGCTAGTGAAGTACATGGGAGGTTGGAAAGATATGATGACTTGTTAATTATTGTACATGGGATGGATATCTCCCCTATATATGGGTATGAAGGTACCTTCAAAACCACTTTTTTGGCTAACCTAAGATGTAGCAGAGAAATTTGGTGGCCTAATGAGTCTATCTATGTGCATATTGGAGTTGTTTTTGACATCTTTTGGATGGACTTCTTATTCAAGTGGATGTTATAGGAAGATAGTATGATGATAGACATCTATTTTTACTCCCATGGTCAGACGAATAGATTGGTTTGGGATTCATGTGTTGATAGGATCGGTGCTCTATTTCTTATGGATGATGATGAGTTGATTTATAGCTTGAGGCATAGTTCTGTTAATTTCAGAGTGACACAATGGATTGATGAAGCAATGTTTTTGAGATTGACTTAGAATCCGAGAATCTTATTGATGAATTATTTGTATCTGAACATATTGGTTCACAATGTGGAAGGTTTTTCTTTCAGCTGTCCCATAATATGCCATAAAGTTGCTTGCATATTTATATGGGATCCTAGTATTGGTATGCAGATTCATGATTGCTTGAGGACAAGGAATCTCTAAGGGGGGAGGATTGTGATGTCCCTTTTTTTGGGACATTGAAAGAATTAAATGACAACTTTATAAAGCTTTAAAATAATTTTAGTGGAGCTTAATGAAAATTAATAAAGTCATTTTAATATTAAAAAGGACAAAAAGAAAGGAAAGGAAGAGACAAGCAAAGAGAAATTGAAGAGGAAATGCATTGGGATTCAAAAGAAGGAGGATAGATTCATTTAGCCAGGTTGGGTTTATTCATTTCTTTTGGCAGAGCTTTGAGAGCTTCTTGTGTCAGTTCTAGTTTCCTAAGGACGAAAACCCTTGGGATTCTTTCAGTGGATTGGACGAAAACCTAATTCATTTTTGGAGGGTGTATTCACAACAAAGTTCACAACTGGGAAAAATTGTTAGAGGTATTTCCTGACTTTTTGGAAAAAAAACATGTCTATAATGGTTTATCTATTTTGAGTTCAATATACATCTCTATTTTAAGATACTATATGTTTTGATAATTAACTATTGATGAATAGAAATCAATTTTTTTGCACAAAAATTGTATATTTAAAAATCAGTGGCAAAATATGAAAATAATATCCTAGGGGGATACCATACCATAATCATCACCAATGTTGCACCTACACTTAACTATCACCCCCATGATGCTTCAAGTCTCAAATCATGTCCTCAAACTGAAGAAAACATATGTACCTATCGCCGTCATATCCCAAAATTGAAAAACACCTATAAACCTATATTAGAAAGCATCAAATTCAATAATTAGCTGTAGAATCATAAATATCTCATAAAAAACATGCACTTCCTCAAGCTTTCACCTCTCAAATTATCTGGATGCACTCCCACTCACACCCCAAATATAAGGCAGCCATAAGTTATCAAACAAGTACACAACTGTCCATACTCATCAAATTGATAAAATAGTAGAAAAAAAAAAGTGCACTAGACATGCTCTCCATTGCCTATTCAAAATAAAAAATCCAACTTTGTATGCAAAAGTTATGACCAAAATCATGTAAAGTTAAACATCTAGCTTCTAGGCTCCCCAAAACATGTCAAATGACAACATTATGGAACCAAACCTATACTATCATCTAGTGCCAAAATTAGCTTCCGGATGAATATGAGAAGTCCTAAATCCAACTTCTCAAGTGAAAGTTATGCTTTGTTGAAGTAAAACAACCAATTTGCCCATGTAGATAACTCTAAGGTGGACCCCACATTATCAAATTCGAAACTCCTCTTCTTTAAAAAGAGTCAACACCTTTTTAAAAGACCCATTTAATTTATTGCTTTATTTCAAAACATTTAATGTGGCTGGTGGAGTGCCTTTTTTAAATATCAGGCAAAAAAATTAATATCGTGATAAAAATATTTAAATTGCATCAATATTTCCAATTTTTCATGTGGCAGCTTTTTATTTTTAAAAAGCAACATAAAACATTTAGTAAACTGAAACTTTCATTGAATAAGGACATTTTTATTTTTTAAAATATTTTAAAACAATCCCCTTGTATTTTTAATGACATTTTATTAAAAAATTTGTAGGACTCTTAAATATGTTGGGTAAAATATTTTATTTTATTTTATTTTCTTTGTAAACTAAATTTGATGGTTGTCAACATGGTTTTTTTAATCTTTTTCAACTATTGCCAAAAGGAACCAAATTATATGTCAAAATTCATCGCTTGACCAACCTAGATTGAGGGGTGAGGTTTATTTTCACCGAGAAGGACATTTTTTAAAACTCCCCCAAAAATCTCCCATTTAAATACATATCCAAAAAACCCATTTGACCAAAAAAATTGAGCCCCAAATCTGCAAACAACCCACTATAAAAACAAACCCAAAATCAATAGATCTACAATAGAAAACCTCAAAACCCTCATATATTTCCATGTCTTTAATTTTTTTCCTACATTTCATAGTTTCAACTACTAGGGTTACAACACCAAAACCATGGCTTTGATACTTCTTCTAAAGAAACTTGCAACCATACAATGACAACTTTTACATAATCCACATGATAAATCAATAAAATAAGTACTCAGAATCTACATGCAAGAGAATAGAGAACATGCCCAAAAAATGTGACACAAGATATACCCTTGGACAAATCTCAAGAGGGAAACACCCAACCTTCAAAAGTATCTATCATCCATGCATTCTTTATCAATGCAACATTACAATACATCCATGAAAGCCTTCAAAATCCCAACCATAAAAAAAAACTTCATGTGAACAAGCATGTAACCGCACATCCCATGTCATGCTTCCAACCTCCACAAATGCTAACTTGGCTGATCTCAACAACTACCCTATGTGGTTTCTTTTATAGAAACAAACTCCCACAAAATCACCAAGTGGTATTACATAAACCATGTGCTACCTAACACCTTGATCCCACATTTAGTATTTGGTACTTTATTAAATTTATTTCACTAAAACTTAATAATTACATCAATATTATAATATTACAATGTTACAATACAAGATCAAGTGGCCCCAAGAATATTCTAAAATGAATCTCTACATGTTGCATGTCTACTTAGGTGCTCCTAGGTGCAGAATTACATAATAAATATGATAATACAATTGTAAGTGTACAATAAAAAATGGTGAGAAATGTTAGGAGTGTAGATCACTCACCAAATTATACTATACATTAAGGAAAGTGTTCTCCCAATAACTTACTCTCAAAAAAATCAGATTAGCATAACCCAAAATGGAGGAAGGGATGCTAATGTAAGATCCATGTGAGAGTGGGGAATCAGGGTTTCTTTCCTTTAATGAGTGAGATGAAATGATATGTAAAATTGACAATATTGATAAAGGAAATGATCAATATATAGTATATAATATAGATCTGATGTATAAAATTAAATGTAAGGAGAGAAGTAGCAAGAATGGACTCACCTTGGAGAAAGAAGAGGAAAATGGACCTTCAGATCCGATTTTGACTTTCGCGGAGGTATCAAAATCTGGTAAAACTCCCAATCTAGGATTTCGATGCCTGTAACGCTTCTATGAAAATATTATCCTTAGAGGATGAGGTCAACCTAAATGACCTAGTCCCGGACGATGTTCCATAATTTTGACCTAGTCCTTTCAACTCCAAATTTGATGAAATTTTTAGGGTGCCCATAACTATGTCTGATATTCCCAAATTTAGCTTTGAAACTTTGTTACTTATTCCTGCACACAGAGAAAAAGAGGAAAAGGTTGTGGAAAAGGGTTTTCCATGTTCAAACCCCTGTATAGGAATCAACCTTGAAATGAAATAGATATTTCATAAAGGAAAGATCTGTCAAACCCATGAAGATGCTTGTATGTGTATGCTTGAGATGTAGAATCAAGGATATCTCCACAAATGCATGGATCTACACTTTCCAATCCTAGATCTTGAATGTATGCTTGATAACCTCAATAGAGAAGGAGAGAGAAGAATAAAATATGTATGGATATTCTTTCTTTCTTGTGAATTCCTCTACTTGGCCATCATGGGAGAGAGACTTGCATCAATGAGAGAATATTTCCTTGGCTTAAATATATTGAAGAAGTGGAAACTTGGAGATCTTGAATGTGATGTTTTCCTTCAAATCCTTAATCTACCACTTCAATTGCACAACTTGAATTACTTGAGTACTTGACTTTCTTGCACTTGGATCAATTAATTGCTTGTGTATAATATGGTTTTATTCTTATGTATATGGATGTAAAAATGAGAGGCCTTGATGTCTTTTTATTCTAATTTTGAGATTCAATATTGCATAGGCCGGCCATAATTAAAGATCTGGGAGAAAAAACCCCACATCAGGCACAAAGAAAAATCATGAACAATGCTTTGGAACAAGGTCAACCTGGATAACCTTGTCCAGGACAAGGATGAATTGGACGACCTTGTCCAGGCATTAATTTTCTCAAAGCTTGCCCAGGTCTAGGGGATTGTGACAGACTACGGAGGAAGAAAATGACACATGCAGAAATCAAGCATAAAGACATTTAGACCTCTAAATCACCAAAATGGGGTCTAATAGGTCCTAAAAGAGTCCAATTATGGGTTCTAAATTTTTAGGATGGTACATTTATCCCCCACTTTAGCGGGAGTATGATACAAAATCATGCTCACGGTAAAGTAGATCAAATGAAAAAGAAGATCTCATCAAGGTCAAGGATACAAAGTAACATCAAGCCCCCAAGTGACTTAAGTCCTCATCAAATCCAAAACCAAGATAAGAGAGACATCGATTGAAAGAGAGAGGAGGGTGTGGTCACTATCCTAATAAGAGTTCATCTTATTGTAAACCACACAAAAGAAAGCATCACCAAAAGATGGAATTGAATGGTCTAAAAAAGTGTGTTATGTTATTCAACCCATCTACAAGGATCGAGACTTAAGAAAAGCATTGTATCCAGAAACAAAATGATCAGGCCTAAGGAAATAATTGTATCCTTAGGGATCGAAGGAAAAGTGATCAGGCCTAAGGAAAGTGTTGTATCCTTAGGGATCAAAGAAAAAGCGATCAACCCTAAGCAAAGAATTGTATCCTTAGGGATCAAAAGGAGGATAAACACAAGGAAAGAATTATCTCCTTACTCATCAACAAAAGAGATTGTGTGTGTGTGTGGGTGTGCAAAATGTGAAACATAAAGTGAAGTGTATGCATCCATGTTAAAATAATTACAAACGCCTTAACAAGAGAAATAACTTTAACATAGCATACATGCATCCACAAGAATGTTTCCACTGTGAAATGCCCTCAAGAAAGGACAAATAAAGGGAAATAAGCACATGACAAAAGAGAGAATGGAAGAGATATACCAAATCTATTGTCACTAGGTCATATGATAACTCATGTACATCAAAATTATACCAAAATGAACTATCATCATCCCCCAAACGCAGTATAACTATAAGCACAATGGAAGAAAAGGAGGTAAGAGTTACAAAGAAGAGTATTTTTGGGCCGGTATTGCAAAGACCAAAAAGAAAAGGTAACTACCATTTTGCATCATCCCAATCAGACAACACAAAGGTACATTTACAAATAGTGGCACAGGCATGACAAAACATGTAAAAATGTATAGAAGAAGAGATGTACAAATAGAAGAATATTTACAACATTGTGATTCCTTTATCACCTTGCGCCATCGGAGAAACAAGGGTCGTTTAAAGAAATATAAACAAAATAGATAACAAGAAACACATCATGGGGGAAGCACATCACAAAAAATAGGCAAACACACAAAATCCACCACACAAGAGGAGCTAGTCAAGTGTATCCCTTGCCCTCCCATCTTGGTTTATAATGTTTAGGGAAGGTGGGAAACTCACAAGAGGAGAAACATCAAGCATGAAAGATGGAACAATAGCCAGTTCCAAACAATGACCATGTTGTGAAGATAGGTCACTTTGTTTGTAACTAGGAGTGATAGATAACTGTTGTGAAAGCATAGCTGGTAAATCATGATCAATATCAATAGTCTCATACGTGTCATTAGAACCACTAGCATGAATATCATTGTTAGAAACAAGAACATCATCATCAAGAGTATCTTCTTTATCCAAATTAATTATAATAGAATCTAAGATAAAAATAGAATTGTCATGTTTGTTCATTTTGATCTTGTTTAATTTCATTTCCTCTGTTGGCTCAAGCATGGGTTGGTCAAATGAAAGATAAGTGTGAGTAGGTGTATGAGGTGAAGCAATGTTTTGAGAAGCACGTTGATAGGATCTAGCATAATCCTTACAATGACAGTCACGAGCATGACGGTTTTGTTTGGTTTTTCTATAAATTTGGTTTGGGTGAAGCTCAATCAGCGTTGGGTTCTTTTCTTCTTTAGGGGGAAGAGTCGAGGGAACCAAACTAGGTGAATAGATGAAGTGAGGAGAATTTTAATAAGATATAGGAGGTGGAACAAAAGCATATATAGGAGGTGTAGATGGTGTAGGGAGAAGTCCACGACCAGGGAAAAGAGATGGAACATCCTTAGGTTTCTAAGTTCATAAATATTTTGGACTTTGTAGGCTTGGTATGATCGAAAGAGATTGTTAGGAAAGGTTTGAATTGATTGAGGCATAGAAGGCCAAAAGAAACCAAGGTCAACTAAGTCTTGAGGCACTAAAGGCTAATAAAGACTATGGTTAAAAATCATGATTTCTCCATTATGAGGGAATTTGAGACATTTATGAATAGGAGAAGCCACAAATTTCATGGAGCTAAACCAAGGAATACCAAGTTTAACATGAAATTGATCAGAAGTTGGGATGATAGTAAAGGTAACATCTAAATTTTTACCACCAACTTTGATAGGAAATGAAATGGAACCATGGGAAGGATAAAGGAAACCACTGCAATTTTGGATCATAACATCGGATCTATCATAGAAATCATGTTGCAATTATCTTATATAAAGATGTTCTTCAATTATCACATTCACCATACAAGTGGGATCAATAAGTACACCACAAAAAGGAAGGTTAGAAACCCTTGCGACAATCTAGAGGGTGTAGAAACTAAAAAATATAGCTTCGACTTCCAAGACCAATCTACATGCAAAATACCTATTACAAAGAATGAAGCAAAAGACCGAAACAATAGAAACCCTTCTGTGCTCAAAAAGTGAGAGCTCAAAAATGTATTCAGAGAGTATTCCAAAACAATTACAAGCATTCAACCTTAAAGGTGAATGAAACCCTAAAAAAGGAAAAAGGCTAACCTAAGAGAAAGCTTAAGTGAAAAATAGAGTACGACTAACTTAATAATTAATATCAACATGATATAATTAATAAGTGAGGAAAACTATATACTCTAACACCCCCCCTTAAGTGAAGCTTAGGAGGTAAGCTAACCTAGCACAACTATGAAAGCAAGAAAATGGGTCCCGGCAACAAGGCCTGATTAGGTACCCAAAACAAGGAAATCTCTGTAAACCGGAGAGAAAGGAGAAAACCCAGTGGGAAAAACTCCTCTCCAAAAAGAGATATAAAAGCAAGCAAAAGAAAAAGAATGACTTCAAGAGACTCTCTCAAAGCCATGAATACAATGTTTGCTGCCAACCCCCCCGTGAGAGAGGGTCAAGGCTCCAAATCCCCCCAAAATGAAAGAACCCCTGGATCAATGAACAAACCACTATGACTCCAATGCAAAGGAGTGAAATACAGTGAACTGAAGAGGTAATATTGAAAGATGAGGTGTCACTGGAAGGCCGAGCTAATGCTCAAAGGAGTAGACACGAGGATCCTGAAATGGAATCCCCAATGCAAGTGGTATGACAGGTGTGCTGACACTATCATGAGAGAGGAGATGGGTGTCCTCTGTAGAATCCTCAACAACTGCACCTGGTGGCTCAATGAATGGAGCTGGAGGTTCTGGCAGTGCTGAAGAAGAGTCTTGCTGAAGAGAAGAAACCTCAACAAGAGGTGGTGTGACAGTCACAACAGTGGTCTTAGGAACAACACAGAGGTTCAAGTGACCTGACTGCACCACGTGATGCTCTCGCGGAAGAGGAGAGCTGTGCTCCGATGGTGGAGATGGTGGACCAAAGTGAGAAAAGGTGTAGAGATGGGTGTAATGATCAACTATCCCTATAGCAACAATGCCACATGTCACACTATCCCGAATGAAGACTGAATCTGGTGTGAACGCAACTGTCTTCCCTAATCCACTATGTGTAATCTAGTAAATCGAGAGAAGGTTTGCAGACAGAGATGGAACATATAATACATCATTGAATGTGTCATCCTGAATGTGTACAGAACCTTTCCCATAGACTGGCATAACAGTGTTATTCCCCATGAGAATGTGGGGAGTGGGAGAAGCCTCAATAGAAGAGAAGATCTCTGGAGAAGATGCCATATGGTGAGAAGCACCTGAATCCAGTATCCAAGTGACTTGGGAAGGGGATGCAATGGAAGCCCGTAATGCATGACCCTGTCCAAAATCCTGTCCATATGTCAAAGATCAGGTAGAAGACTGAAAAGCAGACCCCTGTGAGGTGGAAGAGGATGGAGAGGAAATAGTGCTCTTCTGAAGGAGAGCTTGTAAATCAGCAATTTGTTTCTCATAGCCATCAAATCTCTTCTGAAAATAATGTGACTCATCATGGGGCCCCTTCTAACAATAGGAATAGGTAGGGTTCTCATTATTCTATTTCTCCTTCTTAGAAGAAGATGGTGGGCCAGTAGAGTGCTGAGAAGAGGAATCAGATATCTGCTTTGGCTTTGGATTTTGTGTATCCTGAGATGACTTGGCAAGAAATGCCTGTGACTATGAACCTGTAAGAGAATCCATCTAACTGAGCTTGGACTTCTCACGAGTTAACCTGTCACAGAAGGTCTCAAAAGAGGGCATAACATGACGTGCACCCAGTGCATCCATAGTGGAGTAGAAGGTAGAAGTGAAAATATAATAAGGACCATGAAGCTTTGAGATTATTAGGAAGATACACTCATCATCTGACTTCATCTTTCCAGCAACCTGTAAAATAGATTAAAGAGACTTGAACTTCATCAGGAAGTCCTCAATGCTAGTGAATGATTCATGTACCAAGGAGGGGAACTCTGCATCTATCTGGAGGACCCTGAACTGATTCATTGTGCCAAACAAGGTGGAAAACTTGTCCCACATATCCCTGGGTGTGGTCAGACCATCTAGGTGGAACAACAACCCATCTGAAATGTTCAGGGAAATGAGGCCCATTGCCTCATCCATCCTATTCCTGTGCATAAGAGCCTCATAAGGCCTCGGTAGAACAGGCTGAGCCACATCCAGGCAGGACCATAAACCTCGTGACATGAGGATTCTAGTCATTTGTGGCTTCCATGTGTGGTAGTTATATGGAGTCAGAACGACAATGGATGTGTTTGACATTGAGAGAATAAGATGAAAGAAGAAGGGTCTCTCTGAATTGAAAATGCAAAAAGAAATATGCACCCCCCACACACTATCAAACTAGCTCCCGTACACCACAAAATGAAGCAAAAAATACAAAGAACCAGAGAAAAACCTGAGTTTCTGAAGCACAATAGGAGCACAAAAGAAGGTGCATCTTTGACTAAAAAATCTAGAAATCAAATGGGAAAATCAAGAAATGAGACCTAGATGAGAGCGATGGGCTTGGAAATATCTTTCTGACGATATATAGAAGTCAAAAATTTGAGTCTGTATGAGCCCTGTAGAGCCAAAAAGGTACAGGTACCACCAAAAGACAAGGTCACTAGAAAAACACAGTCCCGGAAAACAATTTGACAGACGTATGGCTGTCACAGGACGTCTGGCCAGGCAGAGGTGGCCGGTGGGTAGAAACGCTAGTGGAGGTGGCGGCCGGGCTGGGCGGCAGAGGCAGCTGGGCGGCATGGCGGTGGCGGCGGGTCCCGGTGGCGGCGTAGTCCGGCAGCGCCAAAAATCTTTTTAAAAATGTGATTTTTTTAATTTTTTTTATTTTGCCTCAATTTTTGTGTCGTACGGCCCTAATAGGCCAAAAAATTTCTCCAGAGGTCACTATGACCAAATATGTCAAAATTTATATGTATTTTAACTCTCCTGGGCCTTCTGAGCACGATGGTGGAGTCCATTTTGGCTCAAACAGCTCCAAAAAATAGCGCCTCCTTAGAAATGACAAAAAAACCCTAGAGAGGCTATGGTTGTCATCTTTGAATTGCGGCTTCAAAAAACCTTCAAACCAGGCAGTAGCAGGGTGACTCTGATACCATGTAGAAACTGAGAAATACAGCTTTGACTTCCAAGACCAATCTGCATGCAAAATACCTGTTACAAAGAATGAAGCAAAAGACCGAAACAACAGAAACCCTTCTATGCTCAAAAAGTGAGAGCTCAAAAATTTATTAAGAGAGTATTCCAAAACAATTATAAGCATTCAACCTTAAAGGTGAATGAAACCCTAAAAAAGGAAAAAGGCTAACCTAAGAGAAAGCTTAAGTGAAAAATAGAGTACGACTAACTTAATAATTAATATCAACATGATATAATTAATAAGTGAGGAAAACTATATACTCTAACAGAGGGTACCATCAGGTGCTTTAATTGTCTCAATAGGATCAAAGGTAATGCAAGTCTTAGATGGAGGCTCAAGTTTGATTTTCTCAACTCGGTTTACAACATGAATATCTTCATTAATGTTGGTCTGATAGTCAATGAATTTAGAAGAAGAAGACTTTTGGGTAATGATATTGGTTGAATGAGATGGCAAAGGATTGGTGTAGATTTGCAAATTTTGGTTGGGATGTGCTATGGATTTGTTTCCACCATCATTGTCACCTTCAATAGATATATCTTTAGAATCAATAAGATCTTGGATAACAGTTTTCAAATTATAGCAATTTTTAGTATCATGATTGGGTTGACGATGGTATTGGCAGAAAGCTTTGGAATCAAAGGATTTGGGAAAAGGTTTGGATGTGTAAATTGGTTTGATAGGAGGTAGTGTTAACATATTATCATAACTTCAACATAAAATTATTTAAATATTTAGAAAGATTAGTGTAATTATGATCAGGTTGAAAAATAGATGACAAAGGAGCCACACCTTTGGATGCAATTGGCACTTGTTCATCAAAAATATTGGATGAGTTGTTGATTTTGACAAAGTTTTTTGGTTTCAGAAATTTGTTGAAATTGTTGGATGTGATGTCACTCTTATCAATGAGAATAAGATCCATTGGAGTGGTGCTCTCAAATTGACTCGCTTGAAGTTAATAATGATGAAGCACTACACACAATTGAGTAAATGAAGAGAATTCAGAAAGAAGTATCTTATCTCTAATGTATTTTTATAAATTAGCAATAAAAATACATTGCACATTAATATAAGGCACAAGATAAGAAATCTGAGCTTGCAAATTATTATATCTACCAATGAAATAACTAACTTTTTCTTTAAAACCTTATTTACAATGTATTAAATTAGTCAAAGAAAATTGAGGACCGGCGATGTTTTGAAATTGTTGAATGAAATAATTATCAAGTTTGTGAAAGGAATCAATGGAATAAGGAGGCGATGAACAATATCATTGCAATGACTTGTCTCGAAAGGTTCTAGTAAAAATACATTCCAGGAACCTTTGGTCGTGAGATAAATCACTACACAAGGTCTGAAATGTTTTCACATGAGTCAAAGGATCACCCTTATTGTTATAAGTCTCAAGATGAGGAATCTCCATATTTGTGGGATAACAACATGAATAATATCCAAAGAAAAAGGACTAGAAATGTGACAAGTAGGAATGTTGAAATTGGATTGAGTCATAGAGGCAATTTCTTGTTGCAGAGAAGACAAAGTTTGAGCCAATCTATTAGTGGTAGGATTGGTAGAAATTATGGTAGGAGGAGAAACATGAGAAATTTTAGGAGCATTGTTGGAAATTGAAGGAATGGTGGAATATGAAAAAGGGAAACTATGGTAAGTAGGCATGGATGATGTAAATGAAACACATGGAACACTTGAAGGAATAGAAGGAAGAATAGGATTAGGAAGACTCGCATGTGTAGGATTGGAGTTTTGGATTGAAGTTTTTATGATAGGTGGAGCATAAGTGGACACACTAGGTATGTAAGTAGAAATATGCAAGGTGGTTTAAATATTTGTAGTAGGTGGAATGATTCCTAACTCTTGACCACAATCCTTAATAGGTTTGATATTGGGTATCAATGAGATGTGAAATGATACACAAGAGGTTAACACTATGTACATCATTATGAATAATTCTCCTTAAGCCTTTTGTAACCACCTAGATTTGGTCTGCTTTGACCATAGACCCTGTTTTCCCTAAGTGTGATCATACCCCCAATTATGCCTAGACAACTCTTCTATCGGTTGGCATAATTCATTCAAATCAGATTTAATCTCATAAGTGATCTAATCACTAATTTACATTAATCACTTTAGCCAATCCAATCAAATCAATTCAAATCATAACCTGGCTAAGGTAATTAATTTAAAAGGGAATTAAATGGAATCCTATTTATACCTCATCACTTGCAAAATCAATCCCCTAGCCTAATTTATTCAATTTGGCTATAGTCCTAATTAATTATTACAAAGCAATCAAAGGCTTAAATGATTAATTAAATCCCTATTATTGAGTGAATATGTTATTACAACAATTCATTTCATTAATATTCCCTCTAACCTAACCAATCTCAACTACCCAACCATGAGTTCAAACTCATCCCAACCCCTTCTCACATGCTAATACTTCTTAATTAGCTAATTAACCCTAATTAGATAATCCCCCCTCCACTCATTCTCTCTCCTCCCATCTCTATCTCCTTAATCACATGACTTAAGCCTTAATCCTAATCCTAATCTACCCTTAAGCTTGTCACATTCCTAAATCTGAGATTAGGAATTCAACCCTCCCCCTAAAAGTCAAATTTATCAAGCTTGACCTTAAACCGTCACCCTTGCTTCTTAAACCCTCACCATACCTCATTAATTCTTTCATAAATGAAAATTAATGGCACTTACACATTCTCTTCCACACTCCTCATTAATGAGTCTTACACCCTCATTAATGGCATCCCTTCTAGAGTCTTCTCCCCTTCCTCCCTTTCTTAAATAAATAGGATGGATTTTGAGCTCAAATGACCCTTTTCTTTTTGCCCTTAACTTTTAAGTCTTTTATTGTTGATTATTGTAATTCTCCTAATTTTGAAGAGTTGAAAGCATTGTTATGCTACTCATTTTCATATAGATTTGTATTTTGTCATAGTTTTGATACTTTGTATTGTTATAATCTTCATTTCTAGAGCTAGGATGCATATTGCATAAGCATATTTCTTATGATTTGGATCATATTTAGATTACTTTTCATTTGAATCTTCCATTCTTAGGTTGTATATGTCACTAGAATATGCATAATCTGAGGGCTATTATGTCATTTTTCATACTCCTACTAGATAGGAAGCAATATATCAATTTTGGTGATTTCTATGTTTTCTAACCCCTTGTTTTCACTAATGCAATGATCTATTGAAGTGTTGTGTCTCTCTTAACAGGTACAAAAATCACACACACATCTCTAGCACCCACTGTGGGGCAAGATTGCTCAAAATTTCATAAAATTCTGCTCTCTGCCCTTGACATTTTCAAAATTTGCAGGCAATTTATCGTTTCTGGGAGCAACTTATCATTTCTGATCAATCGTTTATCATTTTCGGGAGAAAATTATCATTTTCGGTCAATCTTTTATCATTTCTGGGAGTTTTAATATCATTTGCCATTGCATTTTTGTAAGGTAAATATTTGGCCTTGAAATTGTTTCGGGTAGCTTTTTTTTTTTGGTACGTGTTATCGTTTCGCGTAAAAGGCATATCGTCCTAGGTAAAGCTTATCGTTTGGGGTCAAAATTGTATTATTTTCAGGTTTTATCATTTTGGGTCTCTGAAATATCGTCTGGCATCTAGTGGGAAAAAATACAGAGTTCTATCATTGACAAATTTGATTTCTAACTTGCTAACGTGGTTGTTTTCGTAATTGTGATCCTATTTTTAGCAGCCTAACTTGTGTTTGCAGATTGCTGTCAGAGCTAAGAGAGTGAAAAAAATATACTAACTTTTGGTTTTACAGATTGCCAATCCCTCCTCTTGACTTCTATTCTTTTTTGTTACACTTTCAAAACTAAAGACATTTTCCACTCTCATACTAAATTGACCAGAGGAATATGCTCTTTTCCATTTTAAGGAAAATCATAAACTCACAAGTCAATTTATGATTTGAAAGGAATTTGGAGTAATTGAACAAATCAAACCTCATCGTCTAATTTTGGGAAAGTAACTGAACAATGAAAGCATTAAAATTTTGTGGCTCAATGAACAAGTTCAATCATTTAATTCAATTTGGATCAGTAATTGAACAAGCAAAGCACTAAAGAACTGTGGTTAACTGAACAATCAAAATTTGCTTTCAAGTATTTGTGTTTTCATTAAACTAGGAATATCTAAATCAGGATCAATATAGCTTGAAGGAAGGAACATTGATTTACGTGTTTTGGGAGAAAATGACATGGATTAGGAGAGTATGCTCTTCTTCTTTTGAAGAATCAGAAATCTAGACATCCTACGCTCATCAATCCTTTGTATGCTTATTTAACAATAGAGGGCCTACCGGTTGAGGAAAAAATCTCCCAGGAATGACCCAAGTGAGGATAGTTTTTATGCCAACCCTTCCAACTCACTATAAATAATTGCTTCCTCGTAGGCCAAAGCCTCGGAAGATGGAGCTGGTTTTGTTCATGGAATTTTGACATCATTCCTTGAACATGCTTGGGTATGTGTAGAGTGGAGCTGCTTGAATCTTTCTTGTGAGACTACACATATTTGAGTACTCATAGGGCTATATGCCTCAGTTTTTCCTTGTGCAATTCTATGGGAGACGGTTTTGAACAGATTGTCGCATCATAAACAATGAACTTTGTAGACAACCCACATGATTCATCTCCGAAAGGGTGATAATCCTTGTGCAAGGAAAAAAGTAATTGCCCCAAGACACTTGTCATATCGTGCCCTCACTTACATTTGGAGTTGGATAATACAACATCGTGACTAGAGCTATTGCGTGCTTGGTGATGGTTGTATTTTGATTAGCATTTGAGTGTGTACCTAAGTCAACGAGAAAGGATTTTCATCCTCTACCTAGAAAATAGGGCATAAGGATGTGTTTGTTCACCCTTTAACAATGCAACAATGCTTGATGTAACTGAAAACCATTAAAAAGATAACACCTTCAAACAAGCAACAAAATTCAAACCTTGGTCTGTATGTGTTTTTCACTCACTGAAAAATCTCAAAATGCAATCTTCGATCAAACAAACTTCACGCACTTCCCAAAAAAAATTGACAAAATTTGGCAACTTGCATCATTGCCTCTCAGAGGAAGATAGTTTATTTCGAATCCCCTTTTGACTCTTTAAATCCGTCCTTATTGCTTTTTCTGGTCTCACTGTGGCTGTATTAAAAACTTTTTTAGACGTCTACCTTGCATGTCCTGTCGGACTCTTACAATATGTCTCAATACGTGTGGTCTATCCACTTTTTACAACAACTTGATTCCTAGCTCACTATCAGGGAATTCTAACCCTTTGACACTGGAATCATTTACTTCCACCAAAACACAAACAACACTTCTACCTAGACACACTCACTTGAACAATTTGAGACTCTACCTGACACTATCGGGAAACTTTGACAAAGTTGAGGTACAACCACATGGTTAACACAAGATGCAACAAGTACACTCCTAAAGAATCAGAATTACTTCCTAGATCACTACACTTTCAAGGAGAAACATCTCATAGTTCCCTACTTGATCTAGACTCTCCAGAAATGGACACGTCCACTCATGGATGGAGTGAGGCTTTTGACGAATATGACAATAGAAAAAACCAAAAGCACAAAGATATCAATGAAGAAGAAGAACCCACATTTGAACGTCCTCTATTTGAATCAGGCAGTGAGGAAGACATCACTGAAGAAGAATATGATAAACTCAAACAGAGCAAGAGGTTCCACAACATAATAGAAAAGATGATTGATGAATATAAAGAGAAATACTTTCTCCATCTAGCATCCACTAGCATAAAGTTACCCAAGGATTATGATGTGGAACAACTAAAGTAAAAGGAGGTACCAACTCCTATTTCTATTCTTGCCAAACAACTTACCTTAATGCAAATAGAGCTTGCGACTCTCAAACAAGAGAAGGCTAAACCCAAAATGAAATACTCTGTGGACTCCATTTGTCCATTTCCTTTCAACAAGAGTATTAATATGGTTTCATTCCCTCCCAACGTGGCAAGGCCAAAATATGACAGGTATATAGGAGAGACCGATCCACATGACCATGCTAGAGAATTTTGTGCTCTTAGCATAGAGTACATGCATGAACCTACATACCTCATGCAGCTTTTTCTTGGAAGTCTAGGAGGCAACGCCATGGAATGGTTCTCAAAGCTTACACCTAAGGTCAAAACTTTTGAGGAGTTGATTCAACAATTTATCCAACATTACTCCTATAATATCCAACATGATGTAACTATGATGGATCTATGCAACACTAAACAAAAGACTGGTGAATCCTTTACACACTTTCTATAGAGGTGGAGGAGAATCTTTGCACGGTACTCAAGAGTTATTCCTGAATCTGAGAAAATGGAAATCTTTGTCAATAACTTGGTACCTGAATTGAACTATGCCTTACAAATGCAAGACTCCCCTAGCTTCGATAGGATGATCAAGAATGCCATCCGTATCGAAGAATTCATGGTTAAAAAGGGAGAAATCACTCTTCAAAGTGAAAACAAATCTAACAACTCCAACTCCAAACCTAAATGGTGGAAGCAAAACAAAAATGTTGTCAACGATGGCATAGTAGACACATCCAATGTTGGTCCTAACCCGAGGTGTTCAATCTGACTAACAGCATGCAAGAAAGCAAAGACACCAAGGTAATGACCCCTATACCCAAAGCAAATAGTGATAATGGAAAAATTTGGCCATGGAATTCCAAACCTCATAGAACATTCACTCCTTTGGGAGAGCCTCTTGAAACTATTTTGAAGACACTATTAGACAACAAAGTTCTCACATTCCCAGATTCCAAACCATGGGAGCCGGAGTTCAAACCAAAATGGTGGGATGACAATTCTTACTGTGTCTTTCACAAAAACAAAGGACACAAGACTAACAATTGTCTTAAACTCAAACATGTTATCCAAGACCTTATTGAAGGATGAAAAATCAAAGTAGAGGGACACACTACCAACGAAGATCATACAACATTTAGCAAACTTTTTCCTAACTACGAGAAAGGGGAAGCATCTAAAGGAAAAGGTAATGAAGTAAACTACACTTACTCCAATAATGATAATGTGATCAATATGCTAGACATTAAAAAAAAAATCAATTAATGTGGTCACAATCAAAGGTGTTTCTTTCCGATCAAATGCGGTGACTCAGAACCAAGCACAGGTCATGATCAAAGGACCTAATTCTACCTCAAAACCAACATCAACGTCCAAGGTTACTATTGTTACTATCCCCAAACCAGAAACAAAACACACAGTTACTATTCCTGCAGCAAAGTTTGACTTAGTGGACCAATTGCAACAAACCTCTGCAAAAATTTCCATTTTTGAGTTGCTTAAAATATCCACAGTGCATAGGGAAATCCTGGAACAAGCCCTACATGTCGTAAATGTCCCAAAGGACCTTGATATAGACAAATTCCAAGCGATGGTTAATCACATTTCAGCACCACATTATCTCTCCTTTTCTGAAGAGGATGATAAATCATTGACCCATCCACATATTCAACCCCTCCATATTGAACTCCTTATTCATAAATCTCGTGTTATATGCGTATTGATAGATGGAGGTGCGGGATTGAATATGTGTACCCTTAATCTTATCAGGAAAATGGGTCTTTTAGAATAGACCATTGACTCTAGAAGTAAAATAACTATCAAAGCTTATGATGAGGAAGAAAGATCCTCTAAAGGTCTCATTGTTCTACCCATCAGGGTCAGACTGATTGAAAGGAATGTTGTATGTCAAGTTCTAGACCTACCCATAGCTTACAACATACAATTAGGGTGACCTTGGATCCATGAAATGCAAGTTGTGTCATCTACTTACCACCAGTGTATCAAGTTCCCACATAATGGGGTGGAAGTAACAATTCCTACAGATGCTAATTATACTTGCAACAATATCAAAGTAGGTAGTATGATTCCACATGACAAGGAAGCTATGGATGAGATTGCTCCTGAGAATAAAAAGGACATGGTTATGAAAAGCTTCATAAAAACCTTAAAACTTGAAGAAACAGGTATGGGAGAATACAAGTTGGATATGACTCCATCACTGACAGAATTACCAATATCACCAAGTTCCTATGGAAGACCCTCATCGTCATTCACACCTGTCGTGTCTAAAGAACCAGAAATCCACAAAGCAACTGGCATGGTTAAGGCATCCACATCATCTTTAAATAACATAGAAGAACAGGCAGTCTTGGACTGGCTTTACGAAGGAGAACCAAAGGAAGTTGAGGTCAAACATGTAGAAATATCCCCAGAGAAGTACGACAAAGGATATGATCTCCTCAAGAAAATGGGATACAAAGGAAAAGGACCTCTAAGTGACACGGGAAGAGGACTTATTGAACCAGTGCACATGGAGTTCAGAAATACCAGAGACAAAATAAGACTAGGTTTTAATAATGAATCTAACAAACCTGCTTCAAAAGATAGCCCGATCTATGACAAAGGGAGTGATGAAACAAAGGATATAGAACTAGAACAATGGTCCTATGAAAGGTTATTACATGTTGGCACTGAGAATCCTGACTATCAAGGAGAACACTATGTATCAATCTCTAAGGTACCTCAAGACATTCACATACCTTTGTTACCACAAGCTCCTATTCAAGAGGTAGGAGACACAACAACAGATGATCCAGAGGTACCATTGATAGCAACGGCTACTAAGAGCACATCCCAACAATAGAATTCACATCCTAACTAGGGGAAGTTAGTCACAATCAGACATGTCCTTGATCTACCACACTTTGATCCACAGACGGCTAATCAGATACATCAAATAACTAGAGTTTGGTCCACATATAACTAACAATGACCCTTTTAATGATGATCTAACCCTTATTGATCTAAACATTAAAGAACTTAACTTAACAAGACATGTCATGTCAGTTAATAGTCTTGACGCTAACACGATGCTATCCTTCCCAGAAACTGAATTCTTGTATTTAATAAATCCATACCTAATTGATTAGACTAACATAGATCCTACTCCTATCCTCAACTTTCCCAATGAGTACATCTTAAATTGCTATCTAAATGCTTGTGAACCTTATCCTTCTTCCACCAATGCAAGGAGTGTGAACATGTCACAGGAGGATATCAATTTTCTTAGTCAAATTTTGAAAAACAAAAAGAAAAAGGGAATTGATGGTGAAAACCACATTGTGGCAGTATCAGATCTTAAAATAGTAAAAAAAAAAGATGTATCTGATGGAAAAAACCTCTCAAAGGAACCAAAGGATGAGATTCTTGGTATTCTCCCCAAGTACTTTCAAGAAAGGTCTTCAGTTCTGATAGAACCCACACAGTCAGTTAATTTGGGCACAGCTGAAGTTCCTCAAATAGTTCACCTAGCACAATATTTGTTAGAATAGGAGAAGACATAGTTCACTGAGTTCCTGAAAGAGAAGAAGATCAACTTCGCATGGTCTTATACAGATATGCCTAGACTAGATCCTGAATTGATAATGCACCACTTGTCTTTAGCTCCCAGGATCAAACCCGTGAAACAAAAACTTAGAAAGATGCATCCTCATGTTGCATTGCTAGTAAAAGTAGAGCTAGAGAAATTATTGGAAGTTGGATTCATTAGGGTCATTTCTTACACAGGATGGATCCCTAATGTGGTCCCAGTGTCTAAATCCGATAAAACTATCAGGATTTGTACAGACTTCAGAGACTTAAACAAGGAATCTCCTAAGGATGACTTCCCCTTGCCTAATATTGATATGATCATAGACCTCACAGCGGGCTACCAAATTTATTCATTAATGGATGGTTTCTTAGGCTATAATCAGATTAAAATTGCTCTTGAGGATCAGGAGAAGATTGCATTTACATGCGCATGGGGAACCTTTTGCTGGAATATCATGCCTTTTGGATTAAAGAATGTCGATGCTACATATCAAAGAGAAATGACTACTATATTCCACGATATGATGCATAAACACATGGAGGATTACATGGATGACACCTTAGCTAAATCGAAAGAAAGAAGAACTCATATTGATGATTTATGAAAGATATTGGATCATATGGAGCAATTTCAACTCAGACTCAATCTAAAGAGGTGTGCCTTTGGGGTCCAATTAGGAAAGTTTTTAGGGTTTATCATTTTAGCAAAAGGAATTGAAGTAGACCCAGCAAAAGTCAAAGCTATACTAGAGATGACTCCTCCACACAACATCAGTCAAATGAGGACATTACAAGGGAGACTTCAATCAATCAAGAGGTTCATGTCACAACTTGCCAACAGGGCACAACCCTTTACCAAATTACTACATAAAGGGGTCACTTTCAAATGGGATGAACATTGTGAAGCCAACTTTAGAGAACTAAAAGAGTACCTAGTTGCTCCTCCTATTCTTATGGCACCCATTCATGGAAAGCCATTACTCTTGTACATTTCAGCCACATCTACATCACTAGGAGTATTTCTCACACAAGAGGATGAAACAAAGAAAGAAAGAGCTATCTACTACATCAGTAGAATACTAGTCTCCTATGAGCTCAATTACAACATTATTGAGAAAGCATGCTTAGCAGTCGTCTTTGCATCCCAGAAATTGAGACACTACATGCTCTCACATACAATAAGGCTCATTGAAAATATTGATCCTTTAAAGTATCTTTTAAGCAAAACAACATTAACAGGACATCTGGAAAAATGGGTCCTCATTCTAAGTGAATTTGACATTGAGTATGTAGATATGAGAGATATTAAAGGATAAGTCCTCGTAGATAAACTAGCTGATTCACCACTTCGAGATGATGAACCTTTAAGGATTGAATTCCCTAATGAGATGATTATGCATCTAACTGAGTACTCGTGAAAGATGTACTTTGATGGTTCTTCCATGCAACAAGGCTCTGGAGCAGGGGTTCTATTCATAACTCCTCAAGGCTACAAGATACCCAAGTCTTACAAATTGATGTTTCCTTGTACAAACAACATTTATGAATATGAGGCACTGGTAAACGATCTTAAGCTTTTAATGGAATGGAAAATTGTAGATTTACATGTGTATGGTGACTCCCATCTCATTATCAATCAAGTCAATGGAGATTATCAGACAAAAGATGAGAAGTTGACACCCTACAAACAACTGGTTGATGACTTAAAGAAGTAATTCATCTTCATCACATTCCCGCAGATCCCCATAACAAAGAAAAAAGTTACGGATGTTATGGCTACATTGGCGTCCATGTTACAACTAGAGGAACATCAATTCTGCTATGACTTCTTGGTGGAAGAATTATCCTATCTAGCCTTTGATACCCCTGAATACCAAGTAATATGTGCTTTGAACACCCCAGACCAATCTCAGTATGCCAATATCATTGCTTACCTCCCTGACCAAACCATTCCCAACAATATATCGACAAATGAAAAAATAGCCTTGATTAGGACAGCATCACGTTATGTCCTCATAACTAATAACTTATATCAATGAGGTCTCGATGGTACACTTCTTAGATGTTTAGAACTCAAAGAGTCAGATTGCGCATTAAAAGAAGTCCATGAAGGTGTATGTGGATCACATTCAAACGACTTTTCACTAGCAAAGAAACTACTTAGAGTAGGCTATTACTGGCCTACCATGGAAAAAGATGCTATTGAATTTTCCAAAACATGTCGTAAATGCCAGATACATGGAAATCTCATCCATGCTCCTGCCAGAGAACTTATACCTTTCATAACACATTGGCCATTTCAGCAATGGGCCTTTGACTTGGTTGGACAAATATATCCCAACTCTTCAAATGGACACAAGTTCATCATTATGGCCACTGAGTATTTCACAAAGTGGGTCGAGGCCATGACACTAATCAAAGCCATTGGTAAGCAGGTGGCTATGTTCATTTTGAACTACATTATCTATAGATATGGGATACCCTCATCAATTGTAACAGACAATGGGGGCCAATTTAAAAATCAAGACATTGATGACCTTTGTGAATAGTTCCACATCACTCAACATTTCTCCTCAATCTATTGCCCTCAAGGTAATGGATAGGCTGAGGCATCTAACAAGAATATTCTCAAGATCCTACATAGAACTGTGAGTAAGTCTGTAGAGACTGGTATTTGCAACTAAATTTGGCACTATGGGCCTATATAACAAGCATCAGAACACCAACTAGAGCCATGCCATTTTCCCTAGTCTATGGCATTGAAGCAGTACTACCTATTGAGGTTGAAATCCCATCTTTGCGGATATCTTTACAAGGTTTTGTTACTGATGAGAAATACCACATCGATAGGGTGAATTATTTAGACCTACTTGATGAGCATAGGCAATAGGCATTCGATCATTTGAAGGTGTACCAAGAATGCATGTCAAGAGGGTACAACAAAAAGGTCAAACCATGATAATTTCAAGGAGGGGATCTCATCCTAAATGAGAATCCTAAAAACCATCCCAATAGAGAGCAAAAAGGAAAGTTTGAACCTAACTGGTTGGGGCCTTATGTTATCACTGCTACTTTTGGGACTGGAGCTTATCAGCTCGCTACACCTAAGGGAGATGTCCTTTCGGGTCCTATAAATACTTTACATTTGAAGCGGTTCTATGCTTTGTTGGAAACACTGAGAGGGGGGGGGGTGAATCAGTGTTTGTCTATTAATTAATTTTTAGCAACTTAAACATAAATCAAACATACATAGAATGAAGCTTAATATAAGAACTCATAACACATGATATGATTACGGGGAAACCTTGATCAGAGGAAAACCCTGGTGGGAATTAGTACCCACAAATATTGTACTAGGTATAATGAACTTGTTAAAGTTCCTTTGCCCTGTTAGAAGCAGTCTTTACAATATGAGTACAATGACCTGGTTAAAGGTCTGACCCTATTAGGAGTCTTTTATAAAACCATATTAAAGGTATATGGCTCAATTCCTAGGCTCACTTTCCAATAGGATGAAGCCTACAACCTTCTGAAAGTTGATATACACTATATCAAAAGTGAACTGTTGTGATGACACTGTTGTCTGATCAGTTCCGTGTATGCGTGAATACTCTTACTCTCTTAAAGAGCTATATCATATACTAACTTCATTATACTTCTCTTCTATAACTTCCTCTTACATCATAATAGACTCTTGTAACATATCTTTACATTACATACTTATATGTTCACATCCGAATAGGCACGACCCAAAACAAAACTCTAGTCGGCCCTAAAACAAAATACACAATGCTTCCAAACAAGTCAGCTCAAGCGTGTTTACTACAATGCTAATTAAATTATTACAAACATATAACCAAAGGCACTTAGCCATTACATTACAAAATAATTCATGCTGATCAAAACACTAGTCGGCTTCCATGCTCTATCTTCTGGACTGCTGGTCTATTGATCTTCCTATAACTTTGTCATACAGTTGTTTTGTACTATGCATGTCTGGATGTAGCATGTACACATGTCATACAATATATCTGAACGCGCAACATTGACTCGGTCTCTCATACGTGCGCCGATGTGCTGATCGTTGAGTATCTCTGTCTTCTCTATTTTCCATACATAGTCATTTTGTCTTTCATGACAGAAACTAAACATGACTTTATTGCCATGATGACAACACAAAATGAGTCATCCATCCTCAGGAAGTCAACTTGCCAACATGCTTGATGTTCAGCTAGCAAAGCTTGTATAGTAAATAGTTCTCATAAAATACCAAAAACATTCAAAAAATTGATCCTGAAGAAATCCCAAAATAGTGGAAAAATTCCTAAAGAAAGGTATCCTTGGTGAAAACCTGGCAAACAAGCACCTTGATACTACAAAAAAATTCAAAAAAAAAATGGAAAAAGAGAAAAGTGCCTTGATGAAAACCTGGCAAAATGGGCATCCTGGTAGCAAAAAAAATGAAAAGTCTTGCCAGGTGGTGAAAACCTAGTAATCACACATCACTTTTGTTCCGTGCTCCATCTATCAATACATTTCTAATACTAAGCCTTCGCGATTGCACCTGTGCTAAGAGTTGACTTTATTTCCTTACAAAAATCTCATCCTTGTTTGGGATTTATTTGCATTTCTATCTTAGAATCAAGTCATTCCGCACTGGGGCATATTTTTCTAGCATGATAGATAGCTTCTACTAGGTTGTCATAGGATGGTTTGTCTCATGACACAATGATACTCGATACTTGCACCAAACTATCCCTTTTCACAAAATGAGGATGTATCTTTACGAACCACCTATCTGGCACAAACATTGCACTAACATGAACGATGTTCCTATGACCTACATTGGATTGCAAATGTGAAGAAAGTCATACATAGACATGGAACACATATTTTCTTGAATTCCAGCTTTTTGATTGGTGAATCTCTACTGCACTTGAAAAATGAATCAATAGTATTTCTCAATACTACCTAAAACTTAGTTTGATCTTGGTTTGATTATAACTCTTTTATGCACTGATGATGTTTTAACTAGGGGCGTCTAAGCAGTTATGAATTTTATTTGCTTGATTCACAATTGATAGTTGTTATGTCTTTTGAGTTACTCCATGATGTCTGCGCAAAGACAAAGAGTAGCAAGGATGGGGGGACATAACATTTTCTTGGTTTTCTGGGTCTAGTGATTGTTCCAAATGATCCTATACATTTACCCCTAACTTGGATGTTTATGGTAAGATCTGCCACCATGAGTGGATAGTCGCATATATCTTGATCTTTGTTATGTGTGAACTATGGTGAGGTTGAAACAATTTCCTTGTCTTTTTTCTAACTCAGATTCTCACTAAGTTATACAAAGCATAATGTACCCAAGGATATGAATTTTCAAGGTCATTGCGGGTCTAATATCTTACCTTACACATAATCTAATATAATAAAAGGAAGGTGAATAACTTGTCATCCTGGCTTCTATGCCTTGATGCCTAAGTCTATTTCTGACATCCAATGAATATAGTATTCATACTTTCATAATATCAGTGGGTATTAGTGATCATTGTACTATCAGGTGGTATCCATTCTGAAAAGTGCCCAATGATGATAAAAATGTCAAATATCTGCAAATCAGTGACATTCCTAAGAGTCTGCATATAGATGCATTTAGAGATTACATGATTCATTTTGAAAGAACAACATAAGGATTTGAGCTCAAACTCCTTTCTATTTTTAATTCATCTGAAATCCAAGATATTTGCATATCCATGATTCCCGAAATCTTTGGTCAATCAAGAATGAAACCGAACTCACATTTTAACCATAATTAACTTGGTACTCGTGTGTTTTCTCAAAACACACCTTCACTCCACTTCTTCTAATCTATTCTTTCATTCCCCTACCTGATCACTGCAAGTGATACATCATTTCAACAAAGGGATTTTATTCTTTTTCCTTTGATTTCATTCCCGAGGGGGCATGACCACACTATTATCAATCAAATTTTTTCTCGAAACAAAATTAAAAACTTCATTATCAAACAAACTAGGGGCATGACAGTTTTCTTGACTAAGTCAGGACTATTGGATAGAAAGCTTTGGTTCTCATAAGCTGGATATCTTGTGTTTCCTCATTTTAAAATATTCTTACTAAGCTCCTGGAAACTTCATACTAACTTTTGGATGACAACCAAGTTTGGAATCAGTATTATCAATCTTTGGACGACAACCAAGTTCAAAATTGATATCTCTAAGATCTTTTATTGATCTTTGGACAACAACCAAGTTCAAAATCAATACTATCAATTTAGTTTGATCAAGTACGAGACTGATCTCATTAGGCATTTCGCTCAAATCATGAGCGAAATTCTCAATCTTTCTGAAGTCAACATCAAAAAATTTCTTTGAATCAATGCGCTGCTCGCACATCAATTCAAAGAGGGGAAAATGTAACCACCTAGATTTGGTCTACTCTGACTATAGACCCTATTTTCCCTAAGTGTGATCATACCCCCAATTATGCCTAGACAACTCTTCAATCGAATGGCATAATTCATTCAAATCATATTTAATCTCATAAGTGATCTAATCACTAATTTACATTAATCACTGTAGCCAATCCAATCAAATCAATTCAAATCATAACCTAGCTAAGGTAATTAATTTAAAAGGGAATTAAATGGAATCCTATTTATACCTCATCACTTGCAAAATCAATTGCCTAGCCTAATTTATTCAATTTGGCTATAGTCCTAATTAATTATTACAAAGCAATAAAAAGATTAAATGATTAATTAAATCCCTATTGAGTGAATATGTTATTACAACAATTCATTTCATTAATATCCCCTCTAACCTAACCAATCTCAACTACCCAACCATGAGTTCAAACTCATCCCAACCCCTTCTCACATGTTAATTCTTCTTAATTAGCTAATTAACCCTAATTAGATAATCCCCCCTCCACTCATTCTCTCTCCTCCCATCTCTATCTCCTTTATCACATGCCTTAAGCCTTAATCTCAATCCTAAGCTACCCTTAAGCTTGTCACATTCCTAAATCTGTGATTAGGAATTCAACCCTCCCCCTAAAAGTCAAAGTTATCAAGCTTGACCTTAAACCTTGACCCATGCTTCTTAAACCCTCACCCATACCTCATTAATGCTTTCATAAATGAAGCATTAATGGCTCTTACACATTCTCTTCCACACTCCTCATTAATGAGTCTTACACCCTCATTAATGGCATCCCTTCTAGAGTCATCTCCCCTTCCTCCCTTTCTTCTATAAATAGTATGGATTTTGAGCTCAAATGGCCCTTTTCTTTTTGCCCTTAACTTTGAAGTCTTTTATTGTTGATTATTGTAATGCTCCTAATTTTGAAGAGTTGAAAGCATTGTTATGCTTCTCATTTTCATATAGAATTGTATTTTATCATAGTTTTGATACTTTGTATTGTTATAATCTTCATTTCTAGAGCTAGGATGCATATTGCATAAGCATATTTCTTATGATTTGGATCATATTTAGATTACTTTTCATTTAAATCTTCCATTCTTAGGTTGTATATGTCACTGGAATATGCATAATTTGAGGGCTATTATGTCATTTTTCATACTCCTCCTAGATAGGAAGCAATAGATCAATTTTGGTGATTGCTATGTTTGCTAACCCCTTGTTTTCACTAATGCAATGATCTATTGAAGTGTTGTGTCTCTCTTAACAAGTACAAAAATCACATACACACCTTCTACAATGGAAAGAGCCTTATGATTAGAGTTTTCTTGACCTAACCATTGTTAAAACTTCTCAAAGTCATGGGAAATTTTTTGGACATGGAGAGGAGGAACTCTTAATGCTTCATCTTCATCATGAGAAGAATGAGAATATTTTTTCTCCATCATAGGATTGATATCATTAAGGTGAATGTTGGTCTCATCAAGATTCCTAGGAAAGAAGGAGGGCTCGGGATCAAAGGAACCCATAAGTCTATGACTTCTTCCATTCAGAATGCTATAGGTTGGACTCAAAGTGATAAAACTCATGCACAAGGGAAGGAAAGAAAAGAGAAATGCAATGCAATTATGAGAGTTGAAGGAAATATGCAATCGAATTCAAACATGTAACATAAAGCATTCACAAGGAGATTTGATTATGAGAATTAAAAAATAACACAATGCATACAAAGTAGATCTAGATATCAAAATTCATAAAAATGATATCTAACACCGAATGAAAAGAGGAAATGTCATAAGGCAGGTTCACTAAAATGTATAATAAAAAAATTGTGAGCAACACTAGGAGTGTAGATCACTCACCAAATTGTATTGTACATTAAGGAAATTGTTCTCCCAACAATTCGCCTTTAAACAAATATGATTAGCATAACTCAAAATGGAGGAAGGGATGCTAATGCAAGATCCAAGTGAGAGTGGGGAATTGGGGTTTCTTTCTTTTAATGAGTAGAGATGATATGATATGTAAAATTGACAAGATTGATAAATGAAATGATTAATAGATAGCATATAATATTAGATCTGATGTATAAAAGTAAATGAAGGGAGAGAAATAGTAAGAATGGACTCACCTTAGAGAGAGTAGAGGAAATGGACCTTCAGATCTAATTTTGACTGTTGCAGAGGTATCAAAATCTGGTAAAACTCCTGATTTGGGATTCTGATGCCTGTCACTGACTTCTGTGAAAATATTAGTCTCAGAGGACAAGGTTGACCTAGATGACCTAGTCTCAGATGATGTTCCAAAATTTTGACGTAGTCCTTTCAAATCCAAATCTGATGAAATTTTCAAGGTGCCTATAACTGTGTTTAATATCCTTGAATTCGAATATGAAACTCCATTACCTGTTCCTGCACATAGAGAAAAAAGGGGAAAAGGTTGTGGAAAGGGTTTTTCCTTGGTCAAACCCCTATATAGGAGTCAACCTTGAAATGAAATAGAGATTGCATAAAGAAAAGTAAATGTAAACAAGATAAATGGTAGTATTCACCTTGTGTGTAAAACCCTCATGGATGGGTATTGAGTTCTGTCAAAGCTATGAATATTCTTATATGTGTATACTTTGGATGTAGAATCAAGGATGCCTTCAAAAATTCATGGATCTAAACTTTCCAATCCTAGATCTTGAATGTTTTCTTGATAACCTCAATGGAGAAGGATAGAGAAGAAGAATAGATGTATGGATCTTCTTGCTTGCTTGTGAATTCCTCTACTTGGCCATCATGGGAGAGAAAACTTCATCAATGGGAGAAGATTACCTTGGCTTGAATATATCTTGAATAAATGGAGATTGTGAATGGGATGCTTTCCTTCAAATCTTTAATCCATCACTTCAATTGCACAAGTTGAATTTCTTGAGAAATTGACTTTCTTGCACTTGGATCAATTGATTTATTGCATATCATATGTTTTTATTTTTATGTATATGGATGTAAAAATGAGAGGCCTTGATGTCCTTTTATACTCATTTCAAGGTTCAATATTGCATAGGCCAACCATAATTAAATATCCAGGAGAAAACCCTCTACATCGGGCCCAAAGAAAAATCAAGCACAATGCTCTAGGATAAGGCCGACTTGGACGACCTTGTCCAGGTATTTCTTTTCTCAAAGCTTCCCCATGTATAGGGGAGTGTGATAAATTGTGGAGGAAGAAAATGATAGATGTGAAAATCAAGTATAAAGACATTCAGACCCTGAAATCGCCAAAATGGTGTCAAATAGGTCCTAAAAGACATGCAATTATGGGTGATAAATTTTTAGGATGGTACAATAAGAATTATTATGCAAGGTGTACAACACCATTTTTACTAACATGAAATTGAATGCAACCTTAACCATGAACCTTAATAGAACCAACAATCTCATATGTAACTATACAAGTAGGACCAATATATAAATGGATGACACTCGTCAAAACAAGTTTCCCTTAAGTAGGTGTAATAATCACATTGCATTAATCCAAAAAATAATTATAATAAATATGATGTTCATGGCCCCTTTAAGATTCTTTTATATCAATATGTAGGTTGTAAACTAAATATGGAGTACAATGTAGTAAGAACACTATCTATTCCTCCATATTGTTGGACTTAATGAGAAGTAGTACTGAGAGGGGAGGGGTGAATCAGTACCTCTAAAACTTTTAACACTTTACTCAATTCATCATTAATGATCATTCAATTTTGATTTACCAACCATTACTGTTATTCTTTCTTATGCATATATTATTTGTTCACAATATTTAATAGTTTTTAATCATTCATAGAAACATTCATGAAATTGACAAACACATAACACAAGATATGGTATCATAGAAAACTCCTGTTAGGAAGTAAAAACTGCGGTGGGAATGGCACCCACAAAACTTCAATATCTGTAGAATGGAAGGGAGCTGGTTAAGGCTTACAATTTGATCATTTCTGATGATCTACCCTGTTAAGAGTATTAAGGTGGAGACCTGTTAAGATCTACTCTGTTAAGAGCTTTATCAACACTGATTTGTGTGTGCACTCAGTAATGAGATTTACAATAGGATGGTTAAACCCACCTTTCTTGAAAGGATTTCATTAGTGTACTACACTTGTTAGAATGAGTACAAATGTTGACCTGACTGTATGCATTCTACTATTGCTAATTTACAGATCCATTAAAACCTTTACAATAATAATATCACCTTTAAGTGATTGATGAATACCTTTTCTCTGCTTGTCGGTAGCCTCTGTTTTGTTCTTGAAAACTGATTTGAACCTGTTTGTGTTCTACTGCATGAATTCTCTGTCTGGTCTTTAGTTTCTCTGTGTGGCTACTATCCTCATTGAACAACTCTTATTCTCAATGGATTGAGAACCTATTTATACAAGTATTTTGACCTATCTTGGAATTCACGATTTACAATGTTAACTCTTAGATCTAAGGTTTACAACTTGACCTTGATCTTTAGTTTGCATGTTTTAAAATAGTAAAACAAATTAAAACAATAAAGATTACATTTCTTCCTCTGCACATAATGGATTTAAAATCAAATCAAGAAGTTATAAATACAACTTCAATGATTTATCTGACGTGGAAAGTCAGATCCACTTTTTGCGGGATGTAACTAACTGTCGGTTCTTGGTTGTCGGTTTGAACTTGCAGTCTGTTGGCATTCCTTGATTGAACTGATCATCGGGTTCCCTGTATCTGTCAGGTTCCTCTCTTTTCTATACTGTCGGGCAGCACTGTTGTTACTCGTCAGGTATCGTTTATCTTTTTGTCATTAGGTAACACTTAAAAGTGTTTGTTGGGTAACATTGGCATCGAATAGTGTTGTGCCCTATCTATCGGTGTAGGGTAAACCGATGGTGCAGATCATATTTTTCTCTAAGTATACTAATGGAAAAATATAATGCCTTCAATCTCCCCCTTTGAAAATAGTATCAAAAACTGATATGTGCATAATACTGAAATATTTACACCATGTTTATATCCTTGTCATAATATGACTCCACCTTACTATGTGCATCGGTGTAGTGTATGTATATGTATATGTATACTATATATTCTCTGAGTGTACATTATTTCCCCTTTCTTCCACTATACATATGATTTCCTCCTTTAACTGAGGTGATATACATATCAAATTCCCCCTTTCTTTGATACTGATGACAAAAATGTACAACTTACAATATGCCAAAATTGTGACAAAAATGTGTAACTTACAATGTGTCAAAGACATTAGAATGGGTAACTTTGATATCTTCCATTAGTTTCTCCCAATGTTCTTTCAACTGTTCTAGGGCCATGTGTTGCATCTCTAGTATGGCGTGCATATCATAAATGTTGTCTAGGACAGACATTTCAAGGGTGGCAATCAGAGTACTTGCATGTGTCATATTTTGTTGCAGGAGTGTAAGTGTCGGTAAGAGCTTAAATTGTAGCTCATTGACCTCATCTTTGTATTTCATCTCCACAAACTGAATGTCCTATCTCTATTTCCTAGCCTATATGATCTGTTGATTGTACAATTTAAGTGCTTCTTCAGTGGTGGCTAGATTATGTGCACTGGACTAAAGATCAACATTTATTTTTGCTATCTTTTTAGTATACTCCTTAGTGAGTTGATCTAAAGTGTACAATTTCTTGATTAAGGTAACAACTTCTGATAAAATTGGATCAATTGTATTTATCAATTCAGATAGCTTGACCTTTTTTAGTGCAACTTCTTGGCTTATCTTCTCTGCGAGCTTGAATTCATACTTTTTTTCAAGTCTCTCTTCCATTGTTTTCTTAGCATCTGTATTCTGAGATGTTATTGCATCTATGAGTGTAATGAGTTGATCAATGTTTGGAGTTTTTTGATCAATGTTTATGTCTGGTACAATTTCTTGAAGTATATTTATTGCTACTTCCAGTACCTTGGCCTCTTTTGCTGCTCTTTTTAGCTTGCCTTGAATGGAATTTCTCTCACATAGCTTTGCATACTTTGTCAGTGCTATCAGATCCAATGTTCTTGGATCACAGACTGGAATCTCAATGATTTCATCCAGAGTTAGTGGATTCTTATTCTTTCCTTTCTTCCTTTTTGAGATTTAAGGGGATGCAGATGTATGAACTACCATAGCTAGTTCATGTGTTCACTCTGAATTGCTTGGGGAAGGTTTTTTTGATGAAGCATCTTGTGTTTTATGCCTTGTGGGCACCTGTCAGTTATGTGAAGATGTCTCTTCAATAACCTTGGGTGTCTCTGCAGAATGTGCTTCGGTTTTATTTTCATTCTCATCCTTCTTTTCTTCTTCACCTTTTTCTGAAGGCTTGTCCCTTGTTTCCTTTTGAGTGTTTTCCTTACTTTGATCAGCAGAAGCATTCTTCTGATCATCGATTGTAGCTTTCTCTATAGTAGTATCTATTGTCCCTTTGGCTTCTTCATCACCCTTGTCTTTGGGTGTGCTTGTCTCTTTCTCATTTGATCCTTCATTGCCCTCTAGTATGTTTATTGCCTTCATTAGGACAAGCATGTTACTTTGAGTTGTTGCTTGGGCTTTGTCAACATTGATGTCCTGATCATCGATTAGTGCCTTGTCAGCAGTGACATCCTCATCCTTTGTATATTTTGTGCAGGGTCTTGCACAAGTGGAGGAAAGATTGATTTGTCCTGCATTTGCTCATCAGCAATGTCAACTATCTTTTCATCTGACGTCTTTAGGACTTGATGGCTTTGTTGATCCTTGAGTGTGATATATATCACATAATCTTTCTTCTTTGTATCATTGTCAGAATCATAATGAGTGATATCTATGATATTATCATCCAGGCCTATATCTAAGCTGATAGGCTCATCATCACTTTCTTGATTGTCCAAAGCAATATGCTGAGGACTTGCATTATCTGTATCCTCCTCTCTGTGAGGTGTGTTTGTGAGAAGTAATTGCTTCTCAACACTTGTTGACTCTGCCGGTAGATCCAGGAGATGTCTCCATTTGGTCTCTGTCATTGAATCCAATTCTATGAAGTTTCTCTCTAGTACTTTGTAAGCCCTTATTTTGGCTACAAATTTTCTTGAGTGCTTCTTTAATACTTCTTATATTTCTTCAAACTTGCATTCAGGTGGCATCAGTCTCACAAGAATTCTTTCTCTTGATTCTCTTTTTGTTTTCAAGGCATATGACCATTGTTGGTATATCCTTTTACCTAGATTTTCAGGTATTTGATTCACAAATTCATCAGGGGCATACTTATTTTTAATCATTGATTTTATGACTGCTTCCTATATCTTATTATGATCCTCTGGATTCAGTGTATCCCACTGCCTAATCTTTTTATCAATCATTGTGCCATGGGTAGCAATTGATTTGGCAGCTTCATCTACCGTTTGGTTCCTGAATTTCTTCTTTACTACATCTGGCTCATCATCTTTGGTGTCGTCCAAGTTAGCCTGTGTCCTAACAAACCTTTTTCTCTTCTTTGGTGGTGTGGTTTCGACAGGTTTTTGTTTTGTTCTTTTTGCTGGCTACTTCCTTATATAGGTCCTTACTTGACCTTTCTTAAGTGGTGTTGTATTGGTGGTAGTAGTCTAACTTCATGTTCTTTGCTTCTTTGCAGGAGGTGGAGATGGAGGTGTATCAGATTCAGTAGCCTTTGTATCTGATTTCCTTTCTTCTAGTTCTTTACCGGTGTTGCCCTGTTCATCGGTTTCCTCCTGTTGATCCTACTCTTCCTCTTCAGTAACCGATAGAATCTTCTTGAGATTCTTAACCATTTTATCTTTCTTGTTTATAGTCTTCTTGACTTCTAGGCCATGTTTTATCTTAGATTTGGCCTCCTCATATGTACCAAACCTTGGTTGTTTCTTATCAATGGGCTCATTGAGTAGTGCCTCAATTGCACTTGTAGCTAGATCAATATTGATCTCATAGTCTAATGATGATAACCAAGATGTTCTTGGTACAACTATTTTGATGTGTGTGAAGTCTGTGTCTTCCATGAAACATATTTCATCTTTGTGCTTTTTAACCAGTTGCTTAGGTATCCTATTTTTTTCCATCATCTTTTCCTTAAATTCAAGGAAGTATGCAGACATTACAAACTCAAAGTTGTCTCCTAGTGACTTAATCAGTTCACTAATCTATTGGGTTACCAGTTTGGTAGAGTCCCATACAACTTTTCCTACTGAAGGAAATTATTCTTGAAAATAGAAAAATATACACATAATAAGTGATCCAAACTTACATGTGTTGCTCTTTGAAGCCCTGATTTTGATCATATTTTCATCAAGTTGTTTTAGTAGGATTTCACACAGATCCATCTAAAATCCCTTTGTTACAATCTTGTATGTTGTGCTTACTGTTGTTGCAGAAATGTTGTTCATTCTGCTAGCCTGAAATTTTTTGTAACCAATAACACATGCACCAAATTTTAACTCTTCGTTGGTGATTGTGTTTACCTTGAGACCTCTATTGTCTCCTTCTACATTGGTGAGTTTTGTAACTTCTTACATGGATGGATGTTTATGTGCCCTAGGCTTGTCGGCTATCAGATAACCAATGATAGCATGAAGAACATCCTTTGTTATTTGTTTAGGTTGGTCTAGCCATAGTTTGTTGTCATGCATCCTACTCAAGACAATTTTAATCCATTTTGTCTTGAATTCCCTCGAAAAATGTAGTGCATTAGTTAACCCTTTGACCTCCAAGTGTTTGTGTTCTTCTTTTAGATTTCCCTCGGCATCACATAGCTTTTTATAAGCTTCATCCATTTCTAAATCACCTATTTCTATGATCTTGCAGTGAATATAAGACCTAACATCTTCTATGAGCAAAACCCTAGGCAGGATTTTTGAAAATGCGTCGGTTTCATCGGGTTTTGATGTAATCTCTAGATAGATCTTGTATTTAGGTTCTATACATGTGTTGTTCTTGATTAGTTTCACCACATTTTTCTTTTTATTCTTCAACTTAGCAGTTCTTGATGTAGTTGCCATTGTTTTCAAGTACTTAGGGTTTTCTTGAATTTAGGGTTTTTCTTGATAAAATAGTAACAAAAATCTTTTAATGTCTTTGGTACTTACTTTGATTTGCAAAGGTGATGAGGAATCTGTTAATTATTATGCTGAATCAATTTGTAGATGCTTCTTCTTTCTGTTCTTGAATCGCTTTGATGTCGCTCTGCTTTCTTTTCAAATCGCGGGTGAAAAATGAAGTTGTCACGTCGACTGTTTATAGACTTTTTGACCTAATTATTTGCAATAAATGCTCAACAAATTGTTGGGACGTGAAGATGGGTTTCGTCAGGAGGATATTTCAAATCATCGTCAGTGAAGACATATTGATTTGGTCAGCTATTAACCTTTTGATTTTATCGACGGATATCGGTATTCTGTTAGGACCACTTCTTAACTTTGCTTTCTTACCGACGATCATCGGGTTATACTGGCAGTTTACCATTTTTATTAGTTGATCGACAATTTTTGGTAAGTGTGAATAACTCATTGTGTTCACTGATGATTTTAGGTAAGTGTTTACCGACGGTGTTGCTTTCTTAGATTAGTAACAAGTAAAGTAGTATGCATCTTTGATTCATGCAAATTTTGACTATCTATCAATTTATATAATGGAACTGATGCAAAATATAACTTGGTATAGTGCAGTTCCATACTTGCTCAACTTAAGTGGGGTTGGTGGTGTCACTGGATCCATTGGATGGGGTGTCACCATTTGCATTGCTTGGTCTAGCTTCATCATTGCTTGAAGCTTTTATCCACATTTTGTCTCTTGCCCTCTGGATATCTTCAATGGTGTTACCATTGGGATATGTTCTTGTTTCTATCAATCTATCTTTGCAATCTTTCTTGAGATGACCAACTTTATGACAGTGTAAGCATGCCATTCCAGGGTTTGACCAGCCTCTAGACCTTTTTGTCCATGCTCTCATGCATTTTGCAGCAATGTGACTGTATCTGCCACATGTTGTACAGTTTGTCCAAGTGTTGTAATCCCATACATATTGATTACCAATTCTCTTTGGCTAATAAGGAACTTCTTTACCTTTTGGCTTCCATGCTTGCCTTTTCTTTTTCCAGCATTCTTCATATGTGTGCCCATTCATCTTGCATGTAGGACAGTATTTGTCCATGTAGGTATCCTTCATTGGCTTTTCTATCTTGCTCTTGCATTCATAAGCCTTGTGTCCTTCCTTGTTACATTTATAATAGAATCCTATGAATGAAGATGTAGATGTAGATTTAGGAGTACCTTTCATTTTACCTCTACATGTATTTGATGTGTGCCCTTGCTTTCCACAGTGCTTGCATGTTTGCTTCCTTGGTCTTGGATTTTCATAGACATTCTTTAGATTTGATGATTCTCCATTTTTGGTAAAGCCTATACTGCTATTGTTGATGACTCTCCATTGTCCTTCAAGAAAGTCATCCATTCTTTTATTGCTTTCTTTAGCCTTTTTGATAATCTCATTATGTTGTTGCTGAATTCTAACCTCATGCTTTAGCTTTTCATTTTCTTCTCTTAGTTCACCGATAATCTGTATTCTCTCAATGATTTCTACATTTATTCTATTTTCTTCTTGACTCATAAGGATAATCTAATTTGTGAGATCATGGTGATGCTCAACATGTCTTTGAATTTCTATTTCCTTTTGCTGTAGTTTCTCTGAAATCTTCCTTCTATCATCAATAGCAAGTGTTCTTTCTGTTTCAGCTTGTCTGGCAGAACTCATCATATCAATTATTCTTACCATCTGGGTCTCTTGGCCGATTTGTATTATCTTTATTTTCTCTATCAGATGTAGGTTGATCTCCTTTAGATTTGTGATGTCATCTTCTGATGTATCTGATACATTACTTGCATTTGATCCTGAAGATTTAAAGAAATATGGAATCTCTTCTTCCTGATAGTCTTTTTTATTGTTCCTGGTTGCCATACCTTTTCTTTCATCCAACAACTCTCTCATTTTGATTCTTGCTTCTTTATACTGCTCATAGAACATATGTATCTCAAGCTTTTTGTTCTCAATATTCTTATCAAGTTTGTACTTCTCCATTG
>MU227756.1:479046-512547 GCA_018584345.1 Thuja plicata
ATCTCAAGCTTTTTGTTCTCAATATTCTTATCAAGTTTGTACTTCTCCATTGTATGATCTTTTCTCTTAAGCCTTTAAGCTTTTCAAGAAGATACTTAGCTCTGATACCAATTGTTGGACTTAATGGCAAGTAGTACTGAGAGGGGAGGGGTGAATCAGTACCTCTAAAACTTTTAACACTTTACTCAATTCATCATTAATGATCATGCAGTTCTGATTTACCAACCATTACTGTTATTCTTTCTTATGCATATATTGTTTGTTCACAATCTTTAATAGTTTTTAATCATTCATAGAAACATTCATGAAATTGACAAACACATAACACAAGATATGGTATCGCAGAAAAATCCTGTTAGGAAGTAAAAACTGCGGTGGGGATGGTGTAGAAGTTGAGAAATCCAACTTCACAGATCGCCAAGAACACCTCCATGCAAATAACCTATTGTTGAAAGGAAACCAAAGAGACTGAAGCAAAGACTTGGAAAATCTCAGCGGAGTGAGAGAAAATTCTATTCGAAGGTAATGAAAAAATAATTACAAAAGTTCAACCTTAAAGGTGAACAAAACCCTAAAAAGGTAAAAGCTAGGTTGCGTAATATTAATTATATGCACCTAAGAGACAGCTTAAGTGAAAATAGAGTACATAGACAACTTAATAATTAAATAAACATGATCTAATTAATAAGTGAAGATAAATAGATACTCTAACACCCCCCCTTAAGCAAATCTTAGGAGGTAAGCTAACCTAGCACAGCTATGAAAGCAGGAAAAGTGGGTCTCAACAACAAGGCCTGATCAGGTACCCAATACAAGGAAATCTCTATGAACCGGAGATAAAGGAGAAAACCTAGTGGGAAAAACCCCTCTTCAAAAAGAGATAAAACAAACATGCTAAAAAAAAACATGAAGGAAGGAAGGCCTCAACAAGACCCCCCAAGGACAACTTTTGTCACCCCAAGCATAGAACGCAACTGGAGATAGCGCGGAGATGCAAAAGGTTTGGTGAAGATGTCAGCAACCTGCGCGTCAGTGGGAATGTACTCCAAAGTGAGAACACCATCCTAAATCTGTTGATGGATGAAATGCATATGAAGCTCAATGTGTTTAGTGCACTGATGCTCCACCGAGTTGTGGGAAATGTGAATAGCACTCTGATTATCGCACCACATAATAGTGGGACGATCAGAAGGAATGCCAAACTCAGTCATCAATTGTTGAAGCCATAGAATCTCCTAACTAGTGTGCACTATCACTCTGTACTTAGCCTCTGTAGATGAAAGTGCTCAAGCATTCTACTTCTTGCATGACCACCTGATAGGACCAGAGCCAAGACAAAAAACAAAGCCAGAAGTAGACTTCCGATCATCAACATCACCAGCCCAATCTGAGTCAGTGAAGCCAAAAATGTGAGGAGCCCCTGAAGTGTAATGAATGCCATACATAAGTGTGCCCTAAATGTATCTCAAAATATGCTTGGCATCTTGCCAATGACTCTCATGAGGCTCATGTGAGAATCGAGAGACTAGACCAATTGTAAAGGAGAGATCAGGATGTTTGTGTGTCAGGTATAACAAACTACCAACCAACTATCGATACAATGTAGGATCCACTGAAGGTGAAGTGCAAGAGGTAGACAAAGTAACATCTGACTGAAAAGGTGTGGGAGCAGGCTCACAATCAACCATATCAAAGTGCTGAATCATGTCAAGAGCATACTTCTGCTGGTAAACAAAGATCCTAGCAGGGGACTAAACAATTTGTAGACCCAGAAAGAAGTGTAATGGACCAAGGTAAGTCATCTCAAACTTCTCCATCAATGTGCGCTGAACATCCTGAATCATAGAAGATGAGCTACCTATGATGAGAAGATCATCAACATATAGCACAAGGATCAAAACCTCATCCTCAAGACATTGAATGTAGACTGTAGGATCAGAATGACAACGTGTGAATCCTGTATAAAGTAGAAAGGAGTCCATCTTCTCATACCAAGCCCGAGGGGCCTGTTTGAGACCATACAAAGAACGCTGAAGTATGCAAACCAAGGAGGAATCCTACACAAATCCCTAAGGCTTCTCCATGTAAATCTCCTCAGTAAGATCACAATGCAAGAATGCACTCTTCACATCCATCTGAAAAATGGGCCATCCCAGAGAAGTTGCGAGGGATAAGACAAGGTGAATAGAGCTCATCTTCGTGACAGGGGCAAATGTCTCAGTGTAATCAATACCCTCAACCTGTGAAAAACCCTTCGCAACAAGACGTGCCTTGTACATATTAATAGAACCATCAACAACAAACTTAGTATGATACAACCACTTGCATCGCACTAACTTTCTTCCCTTAGGAAGAGAACAAAGATCCCAAGTGTGATTCTTCATCAAAGATGAATACTCCTCCTCCATAGCACAGTCCCACTCAGTATGTCATGTCGCTACCACAAATGTCTGAGGATCACCACAAATAGCATGACTCAGAAGACTAGAACCCGCAATATGAGACCGGGTGCGACGGGAAGTGGAAGGGTCACCAGCCAGAGTTCCTGCAACATCAACTGTAACACGAGCCCATCTAGGCATCGGTGGAGGATCTTGTGGTGGAGGTAAATGGGGATCACCAAGATCATCATCCTCATCATCCTGAAAATAAAATGGAACAGATGAGGGAGTAGTGGTAAGTGAAGTAGACTTTGGAAGTGGGGTATCTACTACAGGAAGGCACTCATCAAATTGGACATCCCGTCGAAACAGGCACTCTCTAGAATTAGGGTCAAACAGCCTGTATGCCTTAACATCCTTGCAGTAGCCAACAAAAAAGTTTGCTCTTTCGCTCCATTTCTCTCCTCTAAGTGTCAGGCACAAATGCCCATGCTTCACTACCAAAAACTTGGAATGAAGATACATCAGGCTTGACATGAGACCAAGCCTCCTCAGGAGTCATATGTCGAACTACCTTGTGAGGTATCCGATTTTGAATATAGTTGGCATAATTGACTGCCTCTGCCCAAAAGGACAAATCCATGGACCTGGACTGTATCATACAATTAGCCATCTCCTGAAGTGTTCTATTCTTTCTCTCTGCCACACCATTCTACTGAGGGGTGTAGGGCACTGAAAACTAATGTTGAAGACCATGTCTAAAGCAAAAATTTGTGAAAGCTTGGTTCACATACTCCCCCCATTATCTGTGTGTATCCAACGAATAGAAAGACTAGATTGCTTCTCCATAAATGTCTTAAAGACTTGAAATGAATCAAAGACATCAGATTTGTACTTCAAAAAGTACACCCATGTGTGCCTGGAGAAGTCATCAATGAAAGTAAGCACATATCTGGCACCAGAAAAAGGAGTAGGAAATGACATGAGGTCACTATGAATCAATTCCAATGGTGTCAAAGCATGAGTAGCTTGTCCGTGAGGAAAAGGATCCCTATGTTGTTTGCCAAGAACGCAACCCTGACAAACCCCATCAGTACAAGTAATCTATGGAAGCCCAAGAACAAGTGCCTGTGTGCTCATCTGCTAAATATATCTGTAATTGACATGGCCCAAATGCTCATGCCAAAGTCTGCTCACTGAATCTGCATGTGCTATAAGACAGGAACCTGTGCCAACAAAAGACTCAAATCCATCAAATATGTATAGGCGGGATGTAGTGTCAACACTCCCAGTAGCCACAATCACATCAAAATCATGTAAGTCCTGAATAACCACATCATGTGGTGAGAACTCAACTATCTTACCAGAGCCAGAGTGGAAAATCTGATAGATAGACAATAGGTTTGTCGAAATGTCAGGGACAAAAAGAACATCCTGAAGAGAGCCCCCAGCTAATGCAACAGAACTAGAACCCAAAACTAAAAGATGAGATGAGTTCCCAACAGCAATCTGTGAAGTAGCACAGGGAGCAAGTGAGGTGACCAACTATTGAGTGTGAGTCATGTGGTGAGAGGCACCAGAATCAAGAATCTAGGTGGGCCCAGAAGTCATTTCTCATGCAGTAAGAGCATGACCTTTCCCTATAGGGGAGGATGTGGACTGAGGAGCTAAAATGTGATGCTCCTACATGGCTTCCTCTAAAGCCTCCAAACGTTTCCAGCACCTAGAAACAGGATGTCCATCCTTTCCACAAAAGCTACAGGTCTCAACTGATTTCTTCTTAGTCTTGGAGGTAGACTCAGTAGACTTCGAGGAAGATTTACCCTTGGAAGGGTTAGCTGGAGGTTTGGAATCAGTTTTCTGTGCAGTTTTGGAGGAATACTCATTGCCTATTGAATCTTTCTTTGGTTTGGCTTTCTATTTTGGTTTCCCCTGTGAAGATTGAGCAACCAATGCTTGGCTATAAGAGCTAGAAGCATCCATCTATTAGATCTTTTCTTGTTCCCGTGTCAACCGATCATAGAATGTCTCAAATGAAGGCATGGTGTGTCTAGTACCCAAAGCATCCATGGTGGAGTAGAAAGTAGATGAAAAGATATGATATTGTCCTCTCAACTTTGAGAGTATCAGGAAGATACACTCATCATCTATCTTATTTCTCCCACATCCCTGCAAAACTGAGGGCAGAGATTTTAACTTCATCAAGAAGTCCTCTATAGTGGGAAAGCTGGTAGGAGTCAAAGTGGTCAGCTCTACATCAAGCTGTAGTGCCCGAAACTCATTCACTGTGCCAAACAAATCTGAAAACTTGCCCCAAATGGCCCTAGGAGTTGTCAAACCATCCAAGTGAAAAAGGAGATTGTTGGAGATGTTCAGTGCAATCAAGCCCATGGCTTCATCCATTTTATTCCTATGTTGAAGAATCTCAAAAGAACGCTATAGGACAGGTTGGTTTTCATTTAGACATGACCATAAGCCACATGACATGAGTAGCCTGGTCATGTGTGCTTTCCAGGTGTGATAATTGTGTGGTGTTAGCCAGGCCCTAGAGGGGTCTGACATTGAGAGAAGAAGAAGATGGAAGTAGAAGGGTCATTTTTGAATCTAAATGACAGAACGAAAAAGCACCCCCCCACAATGTATAATTCTATCCCCCGTACAACAAAGAAACAATTACTGAAAGCATAAAAAATGAGAAGAAAACCTGGACGCCAAATGCAGAGATGGAGGAAATGGAAGCCTCTACTTCAATGCCAAAAATTAGAGATCAAATGGCCGAATCAACAATCAAGACTTGCATCATTGTGTCCAGCTCGGAAACACCTTTCTGACAATATTTCATTTTCTAAAAATGAACACCGTATGCACAAGTTACGGCCAAAAAACCAACTACTCCTCCAAAAATGAGCTCACTGGAAAAACCAGTCACGGGAAAAAATTTGACAGTCAAATGACCGCCACAGACACTGGGAAAAAAATTGATGGTCGTCTGCCCATCGCGGGCCCATCTTGCCAGAAAAGGTGGAAAAATTGCCTAAAATTTTGAAAATAGTCAGGAAAAAAATTTTAGTAGGGTGACATCAGCAGTGACGTCACCGTTGTGTGCCGGTGGCAGGTGGTGGTGACAGGTGGCGGGCCGCCGGTGGAGGTGGTGGTCGGGCGGCTCCCGGGTGGTTCTCGAGTGGCAGCGCCGGTGGGGGCAGCTCTGGTGGTCGATGGGCGGCGCGCCGGCTAGGGCCGAGCATGGGCCGAGCATGGGCCGAGCCAAGGTGGCGCGGGGGTGGCCACTCTGGTTGCGCTCTGGCTGCGCTGCGCAGGGCCTAAAAAACCCTTAAAAAATCAATTTTTTTATTTTTTTTATTTTTTTGTCTCAATTTTCAAATCCTACAACCTAGGAGGGAGAAAATTTTCCTCTGGGGTCACTGTGACCAAAAATAGTGAACTTTATATGATTTTCGACTCTCCCAAGCCTTCTGAGTGCAATGGTAGAGTCTGTTTTGGCTCAAAGTGCTCCAGAAAATAGCACCTCCAAAATGAAGGAAAATACCCAGAGAAGCTGTGGCTTTCGGCTACGAATCATGGCTTCAAAAAACCTTAGACCAGGCAGCAGCAGGGAAGCTCTAATACCATGTAGAAGTTGAGAAATCCAACTTCACAGATCGCTAAGAAAGCTTTCATGAAAATAACCTGTTGTTGAAAGGAAATCAGAGAGACAGAAGCAAAGACTTGAAAAATCTTAGCAGAGTGAGAGCAAATTCTATTCCAAGATAATGAAACAATAATTACAAAAGTTCAACCTTAAAGGTGAACGAAACCCTAAAAAGGTAAAAGCTAGGTTGCATAATATAATTAATATAAAATATTAATTATATGCACCTAAGAGACAGGTTAAGTGAAAATAGAGTACATAGACAACTTAATAATTAAATCAACATGATCTAATTAATAAGTGAAGATAAATAGATACTCTAACAGATGACACCCACAAAACTTCACTATCTGCAGAATGGAAGGGAGCTGGTTAAGGATTACAATTTGATCACTTCTGATGATCTACCCTGTTAAGAGTATTAAGGTGGAGACTTGTTAAGATCTACTCTGTTAATAGCTTTAGCAACATTGATTTAAGTGTGCACTCAGTTATGAGATTTACAATAGGACGGTTAAGCCCACCTTTCTTGAAAGGATTTCATTAGCGTACTACTCTTGTTAGAATGAGTACAAATGTTGACCTGACTCTATGCAAACTACTATTGATGATTTACAGATCCATTAAAACCTTTACAATAATAATATCACCTTTAAGTGATTGATGAATACCTTTTCTCTACTTGTTGGTAGCCTCTGTTTTGTTCTTGAAAACTGATTTGAATTTGTTTGTGTTCTACTGCATGAATTCTCGTTCTGGTCTTTAGTTGCTCTATGTGGCTATTATCCTCATTGAACAACTCTTATTCTCAATGGATTGAGCACCTATTTATACAAGTATTTTGACCTATCTTGGAATTCATGATTTACAATGTTAACTCTCAGATCTAAGGTTTACAACTTGACCTTGATCTTTAGTTTGCATGTTTTAAAATAGTAAAACAAATTAAAACAATAAAGATTGCATTGCTTCCTCCACACATAATGGATTTAAAAGCAAATCAAGAAGTTATAAATACAACTTCAGTGATTTATCTGACGTGGAAAGTCAGATCCACTTTTTGCAGGATGTAACTGACTATCGGTTCTTGGTTGTCAGTTTGAACTTACAGTCTATCAGCGTTCCTTGATTGAATTGATCATCGGGTTCCTTGTATCTGTTGGGTTCCTCTCTTTGATGTACTGTCAGGTAGCACTGTTGTTACTCATCGGGTATCATTTATCTTTTTTTCATCGGGTAACACTTAACAATGTTTGTCGGGTAACATTGGCATCGAATAGTGTTGTGCCCTATCTATGGGTGTAGGGTAAACCGATGGTGCATATCATGTTTTTCTCTAAGTATACTAATGGAAAAATATAATGCCTTCACATATATATTAAAATGATGGTTGTGATTAGAATTATCCATTATTTCAATTATAGAATCATCATGACAATTCAAGAAACCTTCAAAAAACAAGGAAACACAAAATAAATATTTTTATTGATGCAAGATCACTAAGTTATCTAGGGTTGCACCTATAGTAGATAACTTGAGTAACTAGACAATACCATGCAAATAATTTTGTATAGAAGAAACAAATCAATTTGGGAACCAAGAAAAGAAGGTTCTAAATTAAAGAATTTTGTATATTAGGGTGTAAGATTCAAGTTTGAGGTCAACAAGTATGCTAGAAGAACCATTTATCAATTTGTAATGTCCCCTCTCCAAAAGAAGATTTACTAAATAAATGATAACATTAAATCGATAAATAATATAATTGTAATATAAATAGTAATATTAAGATATGAAATAAATAAATAAATAATAAAATATTACCATTATATTTTATTATTTTAGCATGATGAAGCCGCTTCAGACTGTAATGGCGCTTAGGGTTTCTTTGTTTCCCCTTACGATGACCAATGCTCAGAGTGGTCAAAGTTTCAATAGTGATTGGTCAAGCTATTTCGATAATGGCTTCAGGAATCATGGTTGTAGGGTAGAGTATGCAGTGTCGTGATGGATGAAGGTGGAGTGGTGCAAATCTCATGGTGGTGGTGTTTTGTCTCGGGGCAGTGCTAGGGCTAGAGGTGTCAGTGCTTGTGACAATGAGTTTTTCAGAGCATGACAACTTTGTTCTATCTAAACCCTCATTGCCTGTGGGGTGTGGTGTTGGTATCCATCGTATTGTTTGCAGTAGTGTCTATGACCCACATGGTGGAGACTTGCAGGAGTGTGTAGATTTATATTTTGGGACAGGAAGCAGAGAAGAGAGTTTATTAAGTAGAATGAAGAGTGATGGCTTCAAAGGATTTGAAATGGGTGCATTATCCATGGAATTAATGACTTAGTTCAGTACCCAAACACATCCCAACGAATTAAAGTTGACTCCCTTTGAGACTGGGAAGGGGGCCAATGGGAGAGATGGTTCAGAAATGTTAATTAAATAGAGAAGAGAAGAGGATGAAAGACTAAATTCAAGGGAAGTATATGGAAGTGTTTAAGAATAACAAAAATAGGAATGCAAAAAAACACAACTTGTTTTGAGCCACTTGCAGAGAAATTTTTGGTATGTTTAGAGGCAAAAGTTGAGGAGGGGGTTGCAGAAAATGAAAAATATTTTTTGGAAAGAAGACTAATTGGAAGATTTATGGGGTTTTATCCTTCTCTTGGAGAACTACACAACTGCATATCAAAGACATGGGGCCCTATTTTGAAGGGTAATGTTCAGATCTACCTGGGTTCTTGAGGCTTTTTTTATCTTGTGATAATGCGATGGATCAGAAGAATTTTTTTTGTGAGTCCATTTGGAGCTAGGAGAACAAATATGCATTGTTGTTGAAATTGTGGTATCTTGCTTTCAATCTATCCACTGAATCTTTCAATTTGATTCGCATGTGGTTAATATTTCCAAAATTTTTGTTACAATTCTAGTTTGACTCCTTTCTTGAAGTTATTAGGAATTCATTGGGTAAATTTATAAGTGTAGATGTGGGTTCTCAAAATTTTTATCACTCTACTTTTGCCTACATTTTGGTTGAGGTTGATGTAATGAAGGCTCTCCCTGGGGAAGTATCCCTTAAACATGGTAGAGGTGAGTGGACTCAACCAGTGGATTGTGAAGGCATCCCTTTCAAATGCAGTTAATGTTTCCAAATGAGGCATGTGAAAGAAAATTGCCAAAAAATAATAATGTTTAAACATGCAACTTGGTGGAAGGATACATCCCTAAAATTCTACTCAGTGGAGAAGAATGTGGATGTCTTAGAGAGGCCTGCTAAAATTACAAATGTTGTAGATAGTAAGGCAAAAAACTTAGATAATGATGGTAACCTTGAGGTCGGTAAGGGGTGTGGAGTATAGGTGTGTCAACAAGATAAGGGTAGCAAGGTCTCAAAGGTTACTGATGTGATAAAATCTAGTGGAAGTCCCAATGGAAGGCAGTTGGAAAAGAAGAAGTAAGTGAATGTGGTTGAGTCCACTACTCAGACTAAGGGCTTGATTTTGGGTTCTGATTTAGTGGATTACAGGTAGGAGAATTTGGGAAAGGATTGTGCTACAACTTGTGGTAGTCATGGTGACTAGGAAAGGGGAGAAGTTTCTTCCATTGATGAGCCCTTGGAGTCATATAAGGAGTTTGGTAGACTAGAAGAGGGATGACAAGTAGTGAAAGGGAAAAGAGATACGAAGACTAGGAAGGGGGTGGCTTTGATATGATTTTACACTTGCAATAAAAAATGGAGCAATATGTAAAACTTAATGACTGGACTTGTTCATGGGTCTTTCTTGGTTGTTTTGTTTTGTTTCCTTGCGAGAGGCAGCTCTCCTTCTATTATCCCTGGTTTGGGCTAGGCAAAAACCCAACTTATCTTTAATAAAATCATAACCTTATTTTTGATAAAAAAAATATCATTATAATAACGTTAATTAAATTACATGAAGTTGATATAAATTAATCTCATACTCTTATATGAATCCCATAGATCCATACACATAACATAAATAGATTCAATTTATTATTGAACACACACACACATCAAATATTATTATTAATATATATTCTATATATTAAATTATCAAATATTATTATAAATCTAAAAATATAAAAAAATATTTTATAGAAACTATACTATAAATATATTATAAACATATAATATAAACATAATACATATTATTTATAAACTATAATATAAATATCAAATATTACTAATTTCAAATAAAACACATGCTAAAAAATATTTATTAAATATCACTAACTTAATATAAAAGACAATTGTATAATAAAATAGCGACTAATAGTCGCATCCCGTAGGAGGGACGTGGCCTTTCCCAACCCTCACAAGTATATGAAGAGAGAGGCACGATAAAGGAAAGGGGGGGATTAGAATATAAGAAAAAAAAGAGAGGCAATCGATCAGAACTTTGGAGTTATTACAGTCAGCAAGAAAAAGACAAAAGGAATCATTGAATGACAAATAGAAGATTGAATCAACAATTACATAGCCCAAGTTAGCAAGAGGAATATCTGGTCAACATTTTCTTAGGAAAAGGTAGTCATTACAACATCAGGTTATTACTCACAATATAGATTGAATAATATATTTGTGTTTATAATCCAAATAAGAATTTAAGATAGGTTAATACTTGGAACAATAGTGACATAAAATACAAGTCAACAGCCTAGCTCGCATCAAATACAACTTTAAAACATAGTAACATTACATATAAATATTATAGTCAACATCATACATTAACTCTTATTTAAGAGGCAATAAAGAATAAGATAATTAATCAACATACATCACATATATAATAAAAAATTGGTAGTGAGGGAAATTACTATATGATCTATTATAATCAGAACCTTAGATAAATCAGATTGAGAAGAACGAAAACTGCAATACAATACATTGTGGAAATTGCTAGAATAGCAGTTGTGCTTCACCATTATTCCACTCCATTTAGTGATTCATTGCATAAGTAATAAGTTTAAAATATCAAAGGTAACATATGAAATCCTTATTAAAGATAAGTCGTAGGATCACCACATAAGCCTGATTAAAGAGGATTAGGATCAACAAATTATATATCTTGCAAATCGTCATATCAGTGATTCTATTTGAGAGAACCAAACAAGGATAATCAATTCATTACAATAGTAATTAGTAAGAAACAAGGAAACTTGAAATAGTTTTAGAGTAGAGAATACAAATCCAAACTCTAATTCAGAGTTATAGAGAAAATTGAGGAAGTTCCTGAAAGGGGACATTACAGTGGTATCAGCGCATGATCCTACCATCCTATAGGGTAGAAGATATACAAAAATCATTCATTATGAAAGGTTAATGCTTGGAATTTTTGGGAGGATAAGTATGAGGAGGACTTGGAGCAAAGATTAAGGTATAAGTGGAAGAAAAATATTAAGGTAGATTTGAGAAAATACTATCACAATTTGAAGAAAAGATCCAGATAAAAAATTTTGTAGGAAAAAGGTTATCCATCATTAGTTGTAGTAACAACATCAATAGGGTATCCATAATAGAGGGGAAAAGGGATGCAATTAAGGGAGAACCGCGAAGGGCACCCTATTTCAGTGGTATTTAAGGGATACTTCTTTAAGGGCACCCTATTTCAGTGGTAGTTAAGGGAGAATTGCTATAAGGACACCCTATTGCACTCTGATTAAGGGAGAATTGTTAAGGCCACCCTATTGCTAGTACCGTCCCAAGGCTGTAATTAAGGGAAAATTACGTAGGGTACCCTATTGTAGTGATAGTTAAGGGAGAACCACTATAAGGTCACCCTATTGCATTATGATTAAGGGAGAACCGCTAAGGGCGCCCTATTGCAGAATTATTTAAGGAGAACTACTAAGGGTGTCGTATTGCAGTGGTAGTTAAGGGGGGACCACTATAAGGGCACCCTACTATGTTGTGATTAAGGGAGAAGTGCTAAGGGCACCCTATTGCAAATTAGTTATTAGAGAATCTCTAAGGGCACCCTATTGCAGGTGTAGTAAATGGAGAACTACTATTAGGACATCCTACTACACTGTGATTAAGGGATAACTGCTAGGGCACCCTACTACGAGGAAAATATCACATCTCTGAAGGCTTGCAAAGGGATAAAGTCTCTCCTAAGGATTATAAGGATAGATATACCAAGGTATTGGATATCCATAAGGCCTTAGGGAAAGATATGCACAATGAAATGGTGAAATAGCTTGATGACCATTCTAGGATGACCATAAAGACAACTAGAGCCCTAGGAGGTCCTCCCCAAAGAGCTCAAAACCTGATTACAACCTCTTCCCAAGGATTAAAAAGGAAGTGAGAATGGGTAAAAATTAGTCATGAGCCGCCAAGTGGAACTAGAATATTGCATAGAGTAACTTCTCTAGGACCTAGTGTAGAAATAACTGAAGGTGAGGTCCCCATTTTCCACTTACCTTTATTATGTGATAGAATCTACATATTCCCATAATTATACTATGTTTTTATATATGAAGATGTTCTAATCCATGTGCATAGATCATCCATCAATGACTATTTTAAGTAGGACAAGCTCTCGACTAAGTAGGATACCTCAGAGTTATTGGATTAAAAATTGTAAGATGGGATGATATTAGAATGCATGATTAGAGCCAATCACATTGAAAGGTTCATTGCTTGAGGACACGATCTTGGGGAAGGGCGGATTGTAATGTCCCCTCTTTGAAAGAAGATTTACTAAACAAATGATAATATTAAATAGATATGTAATAATATAATTACAATATAAATAATAATATTAAAACATGAAATAAATAAATAATAAAATATTACCATTATAATTGTGTTGATTAAATTACATACAGATGTTATAAATTAATCTCATATTCTTATTTGAATTCCACAGATCCTTACACATAACATAAATAGATTTTATATATATATATAACATTAAATAGATATGTAATAATATAATTACAATATAAATAATAATATTAAAATATGAAATAAATAAATAATAAAATATTACCATTATAATTGTGTTGATTAAATTACATGCAGATGATATAAATTAATCTCATATTCTTATTTGAATCCCACAGATCCTTACACATAACATAAATAGATTGTGTGTGTGTGTGTAATATATATTTATATATATACATACAATATATATTATATATTTATGTATATATAATATATATACATATGTATATATGTATGTGTGTGTGCGTGTGTGTGTGTGTGTGTGTATGTATATGTATATATGTATAATTTAAATTATTTTATATATATATCATACACACACATATAAAATATTATTGTTAATATGTATACTAGATATATATTTATCAAATATTATTATAAATCAAAAAATATATATAACAAATATTATATAGAAACTATATTATAAACATATAATATAAACATGAACCTAATACATATTATATATAAACTATATTATAAATATCAAATATTACTAATGTTAAATATAAAACACATCCCATAAAATATTTATTAAATATCACTAACTTAATATAAAAGACAATGATATAATAAAACAACGACTAAAAGTCTCATCTTATAGGAGGGACATGACCTCTCCTAACCCTCACAAGTATATGAAGGGAGAGGCATGATAAAGGAAATGGGGGATTAAAACAAAAGAAAACAAAGAGAGGCAACCAATCAAAACTTAGGAGTTATTACAACCAGCAAGAAGAAGATAAAATGAATCATTGAATAAAAAATATAAGATTGAATCAACAATTCCATAGCCCTAGTCAACAAGAGGAATATTTGGTCAACATTTTTTTAGGAAAAAAACAACTATTGCAGTAGCAGGGTATTAATCACTGGATAGATTGAATAATCTATTTGTGTTTACAATCTAAATGATAATTTAAGACCAGTCAATACCTCGAACAACATTGACATAAAATACAAGTCATCAACCCACCTCCAATCAAATACAATTTTAAAACACAATCAACATTACATATAAATATTACAGTCAACATCATACATTAACTTTAAGAGCCAATAAGGAATAAGATAAATAAGGTGAACATGAGATAATAGGCGGACTTTGAAGAGGCTCTGCAACTTGTATACGACAGATTGTGGAGATTTTTTGTGCATAGTAGGAGGGACTTGTGTCTCCTTCGTGTTGTCTACATGGCCTCTCATGCCCCATTCCTTTCCCCATGACATTTTCTATTTGTTGTTTTTGTGCCTTGTTTTTTTTGTTTTTTTTATGTGGTCTTGTTTTTATTTCTTTTGACGTTGGTTTTATGCTTGTCTATTTTTCTCTGAGTCTTTATTTCCTCTCTCCTTGGCTCTGGTTCGCGGGTGTGTCCCTTTAATTTTTTGAGATGGGTACCATTTAGGGTCTGGCTTCAAGATACTTCTTGCACTCACGGTCGTAGAGGATTGATTGATGGAAAAGATGGGCAAGAATTTGATAAAATAGCAAGTGGTATTGGTGAAAATAATACAAAGGATACCAAGAAGCCCTCTTATAAAGCAGTTCTCTCTGATAAAATGACTTTACCAGAGTTGGCTCATTTTGGAGTTAAGAATCGTAGCAATAATAAAGGAGGACTTTCTAATGTTGATGGACATCGAAGAGGAGGAGAAGGTGGTGACAAGCCCGCAACAGAGTTTAATGGAGAAGGAAGAAGCGAGGAATGTAAGACCCCAACACCTGGAGTTAAGACCCTCGCTCTTTCACCAAATGCAGACATGGTAAATGCTATCAAAATCGAGCAAAGTAGATTGAAGAATATTGTTATTTTCTTTGTTTGCATGGATATGAAATCTCTTCCGGCTAGAAAGTTTTTTGATGATTGTATTAGTAATATTTGGGGAAAAAAACTTGGTATAATGGATATTTTTAGTCGCATGATCTAGAAATGATTTTTTGTTATTAAAAAAACCATGCTATGTAGGAGAAAGTTTGGAGTAAAGGATATTGGAATGTTGGTCAGACTATGTTCAGAGCTATTCCTTGGGCACCCAACAGTTTAGTTGAGCATGTCATTGCTTGGTCATCACCCTTTTGGGTTGAACTTAGAAATGTACAACCATAATTTTGGCAGTTTATCCTGCATATGCTCAAACCCCTTGGCACTGTTCTTCAGGTCAAAGAGGCTAGGGTTACCTTGCCGCACCTTAACACCCAAATTTTGATCACTCTCAATCCAAATATTTCCTTCCCTAATGTTATTTGTGTAGATGTTGAAGGAGAAATGTTTAGTTGGCCTATTGTCAAGCTTGGAGATATCGGGGCTTGCTTCCACTGCAAATTAAATGGCCATAACAGAAGAGAATGCTCGTTGTTGAAAATTATCCAAAAGCATTTTGTAGTTCCACCTAAAAATAATAACACTCTTGTAGAAGATACGGTGAATAATGGAAAACCAGCTAACAGCAACGATAACCACAATGGTAACAATAACAATGAGAATAATGGTAAGAATAGAAATGATAACATGAGTAATACCAGGCTAGGAGATAAAGACATTCTCGGAGAAACCCTTGACACCCCACTGGATAGGTTTGTTTCACTCTCTAATCATCTCTTTGAAGAAGATTTTGAAATCCATGTTGTTGTTCAAAACAATGCTAACCTCATCCTGTTCTCTTGTCAACCTCAATATATTAATGTGGCTACAGAAAAATTCCAAGACGATAATGTTCCTAATAAGAATGCGCAATAGATAGCTTTGTCCATCTTAAAATAAAAACACAATAATAACAATAGGGTTGAAGAGAAACATTTTGTCGTACGGGTTAAGGTGTGCCCTCCCAACATGCCTTCCATAGACTTTAACGACAAACACAACCTTGAGATGGTGGAACACCACTCCAATGAACAAAGTAATGAATGCTCTGAAGCTAGTCCCCATAAATCTTTTCTTAGAAAACAAGAAGGTGATGACAATGGTTTTATTGAATTCGTTTCTAAGAAAAAGAAAAGGAAAACTTATGAAAGAAGCAATAGCTTCAAAAATAATGGAAAAAATAATAAAATTAAGACTAAAGAGCTCCTAGAGTGTTTTAACAGACTGTGTAAAAGTCCTATCTCCCCCACTAATGTATGATGATGAACATTCACAACTGGAATATTAGGGGTCTTGAAATGCCTGGTAGAAAATATATTATTAGAAGATAGTGTAATAAGATCTAGAAGAAATGTGTTATTTGTTTTCAAGAAATTAAAATTACGGGATACCATGCACTCAATTCCCTACAATTTATCTGGAATGGAGCCACATGCATTTTCTCAAATCATGAAAGAGGTAAAGGAGGCTTGACCATACTAATAGGAGCCAAATGGACTAAAAAGATGGTAGTTAAAGGTGCCTCCCCTTGCCATAGGGCCCTTTGGAGCTTGTTCGACATTAATAATCAATTGATGGGAGTTTGCAATATACATGCCTCTAATGATTATAGAGAGAGGGCTAACTTGTCAGATTGGATAACAAGTAATCTCCCAAATGCTAAATGGATATTTGTTGGGGACTTTAATATGGTGGAGAATAAACAAGATAAACATGAAGGGAATAAACATGAGTGGAAGGGTAATGAATTATTTTTTTGGGCCAAATTTAAAATAAGATTCAACATTAGAGATCTGCTAGATAATACGAAACATGAGTTTAACACTATATGGTACACATGGTGCAATAACCAGGCTAGTAAAAATAGAATATATTGCAGGTTGGATAGAATATATGTTAGGGTTGATATGTTTGGTTTCTCACACAATCTCGAGAAAAACCCTATTGAGGTGATTCCAGCCAGTCTCTCTGACCATTCTCCCATTCATGCCTGCATCATTTTCAAAGATGTTAATCCTCATAATCAGAAGTAGAAGAGAAAAAACACCTTCAAGCTCAACAATTCCCTTTTAGAGGACGAGGATACTCTTTGGGCAATTCAGACTATAAGTGCCCTTGCTAAATTTTGTAACTTGAACCTTTATGCTATAGATAAATGGGATCAAGTGGTTGAGAAATAGAGAAGTATGTTCCAAATGATAGGGACCAAAGTAGTCATTGATAGAAATAAAGAAGAGAATCTTTGCCAAAAACAACTTAATAGAGTTGAAACCGAGTTATATAACAAAGGCAATGATCAAGAATTGGAGCATTCCCTTATTAATACTAAAACTAAGTTGAGGAAAATCCAAAACCATAAAATTCAAGGTCAAAAAATCAGAGCCAATGCTAGATGGATTAAGGATGGAGACAAAGGGACTAAATATTTCTTCAATCTAATCAGAGCTAAACACACTAGAGAGGAAATCACAGGTATTCAAGTCGAAGGAGGATCCACTAATAATAATGAGGATACATTGAAAGCCTTTGTGGATTTTTACAAACATTTATTCTCTTTAGAACTTAAAAATGAAAACATTGAAGCCATGAATAGATGCATCAAAGTAGTACCAAGGAAATTTTCCCCAAGGCAGGCTAAGAATCTTGATCAAAAAATTAATCTCAAGGAAATTGATGAAGCCATAGGGAATCTAGCCAATAACAAGTCTCGGGCACTAGATGGACTAACTGTAGAATTCTACTAAAAAACAAGGAACGGATAACATGTGAGTTACTAGAGGTTTATGAAGAATATTTTGAGCTAGGATCAATAGGGGAAAATATTAATAGGGGAGTTATCAAGCTATTTCTTAAAGAGGGTGATAAATCTCATATTAAGAAATGGAGACCTATTACATTACTTAATCTCTCTTACAAAATTATTGCAAAAGTTTTGGCCAAAAGAATCAGAGATATTCTTAAAGATCATGGGAAACTATGCATTGGGCTAGGATGGAAGAAAAAAATGCAGCTATGGTTCTCTTATAATTTGAAAAGGATTATGATAGAATAGAATGGTAGTTTGTCCTCAGAATGTTAACAACATTTGGGTTTCCTGATTATTTTTTCAAACGGGTCAGCATATTATTTAAAGATACATTGACAGTTATTTAATTGAATGGAATTTTATCAGAACCTATTCCTCTTGGTAGGTCAATTAGACAAGGATTTCCCCTTTCCTATTCTCTATATGTCATTGCAACTGATGCACTATCTTTCATTCTTAAAGCCTCTGATTTTGGGCCTCCTGTCAAGGGGATCCATCTCCCTAATAATTATGAGTTGATTGTAGAATAATTTATTGATGATACTACTCTCTTTGTGGTGTTGGAGGAAAAGAACTTTGATAACATTATTAATAGGTTGCATTTGTTCTGTCTTGCCTCTAGGGCAAAAATTTCACCTCACAAATACACTTTATTGGGGTAGACAAAGATTCCTCCCAGTTGGTTAAGTAATAGAGAATGGAAATGGTCAGGTCCTTCTACCATTGTGAGATATCTAGGAATACCCTTTGCCATAAATCCCTCTAATAAGGATATGGGGGAATGGATCTATAGAAAGATTGAAAACAAACATCTTAAGTGGCAGAATCACATGTTAGACATTGTTGGGAGAACACAAGTGGTTAAAAAAGTTATCCCATCTCATGCAATCTATTATGCCTCCACTTGGTTATTAGCTAACAGTTAGTAAAATAAATTAGAAAGGATTATGAGAGATTTCTTGTGGTCAGATGGGCTAGGTAACAAGAAGAGACACTGTGTCAAATGGGAATGGTTTTGTGCCCCAAAGGAGATGGGAGGTCTTGGGCTTAGGGATTTGAAAACTCAAGGAGTTACGATAGCTTCTAAATGGATTCTCAAAGCATTAAAAGGGAATGAACCATGGAAATTTATTATAAGGAAAAATATATAGAAATAAACCATAAAAATGGGAATAACTGGAAGGGTGTCCCACTTCATGACTTGGTGTTTGGTGAGTTTGATCTTAAAGTTTTTGGATCCAGTGTATTTCAGTCAATATGGAAGGCATGGTGCCAAGTCAGACCCTTAATCCACTCAAAGAATGTTGTTGTTAATAACCCTTCATGTACTATAGTGGACAGATCTATTTGGTGGGGCATTTACCTAAATGGGAAGCCTCTTGCTCTGACTCAGTGTTCTTTTGCTAAAAATGGCAACAAAAATGTATTTCTCTTATACAGGATGTATTGATTGACAAGAGATTAGGGTCTTGGGTAGAAATCTGTGATAAATATAACATCCCTAATTCCCCAAAAAACTTATACTCTCATCTCTAAAGTTGTGGGATGATTTTTTCTAGGTAAAATTATGAACTCCAAATAGATGCTTGAGAAGGTTAAATGGACTTATGATAAGTTAATAAAAGACTTCTCCAGTAAGCAATTATACGGGATGCTAAAAGAGGATGTAGGGATCGTTAATAAAATTAATCAGAACTAGAATATTAGTTGGTCAGACTCTAGATGGCACTTTATTTTTTATTTTTTCTAGCACTCACATGTTGAATCTAAATTTATTTGCTTTCGTTGGATGCTTCTCCTCAAAAAGATTGTCATTGGTTCTCTTCTCTCCCAATGTGGTTATCAAGGTGTTTCATGCTCTATTTGTAAATGTCTTGAAACTTTTGAGCATCTTTTCTTTGAGTGTGTCTTTGCTAAAAATATATGGTCTAATTTTTTTGGATACCCCATTCTTGGAATGGTCTTAACAGTTTTTCTTGGCATGAATTCGTTATTTGTTCTGTTTAATTCTTTGATTGCAATATGAACAAAATTTGGTTTGCTTTCACTGTTGAAATTTTGTGGACCATTTGGAAGAAGAGAAATGAGGATATTTTCCAAGATGGGAAAAGGGATCTTACTGAGTTTTACATTAAACTCACACAATTTTACATTGTCTCATAGGTCACTGCCACCATCAAAGTCCCAAGAGAAAGATTCCTAGCTCTGGTAAAAGGAGCAATGATAGTATACAAGAAAGATATTCAGTCTTCTTCATATATGGAGGAGAATCAAGATGAAGGCACCTTTGACAATAGAACCAACATAGCACCAGAATATAGTATTCCAAGCAATCATAATAGAGAATTTGATGGTGGAGACAGAGTTGCTAACCAGAATGAAGCACTTAACTCTGGATGGAACAATACCAACAGTAATGATAGTTGGAATAACTATGAACATAGAAACAACACCGATGGATGGACCATCAGTGAATACAAAAGAAATAATGATGGATGGGAGTAAACATATATTTCTGATAACATATAATATCTAGGATGTATATGATAGCATGTAGGCTGTATCTTTTTGTATAAGGCAGTAGTATACATGTAGATGTTGGGAGTGTTGGAAAGTGATGCATTTTAGAGTGATATGGGACACTTGAGAGTTTCCATTGATGGTAACACATCTGATGAACTATAATTGATTGAATGTTTGAAGATGATAAGTTGATGATCACCAAGCTGCAAAAGTGAATGCAAGAAATTAAATCAGTTAATGTATTATATAGCCATTGATGTCAAATTGATATGATTTGATTGGTCGTATACATATTGTCATAAAATGAGAAGAGATGAAGAGACAAAGTGTATTTCATTAGTAATGTATACATCGAGTGACAGTTCACAGTGTATACCGAACATAGCAGTTTATAGTAAACATCGAGCAAAGCAATTCACAGTGTAAACCGAGCAAGTGATTACCGAGTAGAACTGAAGTTGATGTCTGAGAATAACTGAATTCATTGACTAAGCACAACTAAAGTATTTGACCGAAACTAACTAGAGTTAGAAAAAGACAAAACTAATTAGCTGGCAGAGCTATATTTAGAGGTACCTAATTGATTGTTTTATTTTTATCGATTAGATAAGATAAAGATAAGAAGGAGATTTAAAGCTATTTTTATTTACTGTTAATAAGGAGATATTTGTGGAATAAAACTAAAGTAGAGCTTTACAGAATAAAGCTAAGAATGGCGAGATTTGCGGATCAAGATGTGATCTACAATGAAAACAAGAAGATTGAATGATGAAATCATGTCTATATAAAGAGACACGTAATTCATTATGAAGAGAGGAATTTTGAGTATAATTTGTGTGAAGAAATAAGTCTTCATGTAGATATGATCATACAAGCTAAAGAACAAAGCCAAGAAATTCTACAAACACCGAGCAACAAAAGCAAGAGAATTCACTGAGCAGAAGAAAGAGGGGAGCAAATGAATTGAAGAGAATATAGATTAGAGAGGTATTATTGGGCTAACAATAGATCTGAATATCTGCATGTTTAAGTTGTATTATGAATAGATCATTTACTATTTTAGTTTAACCATTGATTCAGAATATCTCTTAACCGAGTGGGATTTAACCATCCTTGTTGTATTGAGATGCTCAATAGCATCAAAAGGTTTTCATGTTGACAACACAGTGAGTTCTAGGTCAAATGATAAACTGTTAGTTTTGAATCCTCTAACAAGGTCACACTTAACAAGGTGTTTGTAACCTTTAACAGTGTTGGCTCTTCACCGAGATCACTTCAAAAGAGTGAAAATTTTGGGTTACCGGTTCCAAGTGGTTTTTTCCCTTAACAAGGTTTCCACATTAAAATTCATGTGTCAAATGTGTATTTCTTTCATTTCATTGATAGTTTACTTTACACATTACAAAAACTAGATTGGTAAGTAAACACTAAGTTTAAATTGGTGCTACTCGATAAAGTCTAAGAAAAGATAAACAATATATTCACTGAGAAGTATATATTTGTTTAAGTTATTTAAGGCATACATATTGAAGGAAAAAAATATAACTAGAGGGTATTATAATTATTATATAAGTTTTGGTTGGATATTTTGGATTAATTTTTGAGGCCACTGATTCACCCCCCCTCTCAGTTATTCTAACAATTGGTATCAGAGCTTTGGTGCTTGAAGAAAAGTTTAAAGGGACTTAAGCCAAAGATCACAAGATGAGTAAAAGGCATGTGCCTAAGTTGAACAAGGACAACTTTGCATCATGGAAAAGTAGGATAAGACTACATCTATCAAGTATTGGAAATGATGTCACACAATACTCAGATACTGAATTTGTTGCACCTACTGGACCTCTGACTGTTGATCAATTGAGAGAGAAATATGAACACGACTCTATGATGATAAAAATTGCTTCTTCACTATCCGATGCTGAATTTGAAGATGTGAAGTCATGCACCTCTACAAAGCAAATGTGGGACAAACTCAAGCTAGTACATGGAGGAGACCCCAATGTGTAGAGAGCTAAAGCTGAAAGCCTAAGAGGAAAGTTTGATGACCTGAGAATGAAAGAAGGAGAGAAAATCACTCAGTACAGTATTAGAATCAAAGAGGTTGTTAATGCTATCCATGGAATAGGAGTACTTGAGGAAGAAATAATGGTAAGTAAAATTCTAAGAACTTTACTGCCTGCTTATGCTATTAGAGTATCTGCAATTCAAGAAATGAGAGCAGTAGAAAATAATAATTTTACTCTTGATAGACTTATTTCATTTGAGATGAACAACTATGATAACAATGTCTTACCAAATATTGAGTCTACATTCAAATCTTCTTTGAAAATAAGCAAATCTAGTAACAAACACACTATGAGAAATTATAGTGAAAGTGATAGTGATGAACAAGAACTTGGTGAACTTGAAGCACTAATGGATAGAAGATTACATAGAGGTAAAGGAAGATATAAGGGTAAGTTACCATTGGTCTATTTTCATTGCAAATAAATTGGACATTTTGTTGCTAGATGCCCTAACAAAAGAAAGGATGAAAGAAACAATGACATATCTTATGAAAAGAAGTTTGACATAAGTGATGACCGAGACTATAGAAGCAACCGACACTCTGGCAGAAGAGATAAACAAGACTACAAGGACAAAGGAAAGAAGGCTTCTTACCTGGTTGAGAACAAAGATGAAAATACTGACACTGGTTTTGATGAAGATGTTGAGGTAGTATTTGTTGCTATGTAGGATGATATAGATGAAGAAGAAAGGTATGTAGAAACTACACTCATATCTAAGGTTAGAAAAAATGATGTCTGGATTATTGATAGTGGTTGTACTCACCACATGATTGGAGATAAGAAATTTTTTGAAACTTTTGAATATTATAATGGTGGATCAGTAAGGATGGGTAATGACTCACCTTGCCCCGTTGAAGGTAAATGTACCATCATGTTGAATAAACTGATCATATGTGAAAATGAATATTGGGTGAAAGGAATTAACTATAATTTATTGAGTTTTTCATAGCTGAACAACATAGGAAACTGAGTTTCATTTGAGAACAAAAAGGCAATGATCTACAATGGATCAGGAAACTTGATCGGTACTGGTGAACAAACAAAAGGTAATCTTTTCTATCTTGATAATATTGAGACCACTTGTTTATTGACTAGAAGTGAATTTGTTTGGTTATGGAATAAGAGGTTATGTCATGTGAATTTTGAAAACATGGTAAAGATAAGCAAGATGAGAAAAGTAAGAGGCTTACCGAGTATATTAAAGACCGACCATGTCATGTGCAAAAATTGTCAAAAAGGTAAAATGACAAAATCTAGTTTCAAGAGCAAAACCTAGACATCTAATACTATTCTAGAATTAGTCCATGCTGACTTATGTGGACCAATGAGAACAAAGAGCTATTATGGTGATAGATAACTTTATTCTATTTATTGATGACTATTCTAGGATGATGACTATCATGTTCTTAAAAGAGAAATCATAAGCATTTAAGATGTTAAAATGGTAAAAAGCTAAGGTTGAAAAACAAAGTGGAAAAGAACTTAAATGTTTAAGATCAGATAGAGGAGGAGAATTTATTTCTGATGAATTCACTAACTTTTGTAATGATCATGGTATTACAAGATAGGTTTCTGCATTGAGAACACCACAACAAAATGAGATTTCTGAAAGAAGAAATAGATCAATTGTTGATTGTGCCAGAACATTGATGATTGAAAAGGAATCACACAAACATTCTAGAGAGAAGCTGTAAGTAATGTTGTCTATACACTGAATTGTGTTCAATTGAAGAAAGACACATATAAGACACCTTATGAGCTATGGTATGGATACACACCAAATGTGAGTTACTTTAGAACTTTTGGAAGTCAATGTTATATATTGAAAGATGATAGAAATGGGAAACTCAAATCTAAAAGTGATGAAGGAATATTTGTAGGATACTCTACCATAAGCAAAGATTATAAATGTCTTAACAAATCTTCTAACAAGTACAAATGTTAAAGTGGATGAATTTGCTGAGAAAAATGATGAGGAAAGCAGGAAGGAACCTGAAGATTACAACAAATTTGTCTATAATGAAGAACTTGACACTCTTCCCGAGCAACAGTGTAACACTATCGAGCAACAAAACAATGCAACAGGCTGCACACACTGAGAATCAGGAAAATGCTCACAATGCTGAACTGAGCGATGAAGATTAGGATGAAGATCAGAATGAAGAACAAAGATCTAAACCTGTACTTGCTAAGTATGTCAGAAGACACCATCCATAGGAGATCATTGGAGACAAAAGAGAAGGAATGAGAACAAGAAGTAAGTCACTTAACACTAGATGTCTGATTTGTGATTTTGAGCCTAAATCTATTAATAATGCACTTGAAAATCAAGAATGGATTAGTGCAATGAATGAAGAGATTGAACAGATTCAGAAGAATAAAACATGGAAACTAGTACCTAGACTGAGTGACAAAAATGTCTTTGGTACAAAATGGATTTTCAAAAACAAACTAAATAAGAATGGAGAAGTCACAAGGAACAAAGCAAGACTGGTATGCAAAGGTTATGCACAAGAAGAAGGTATTGAGTATGGAGAAACCTTTGCACCCTTTGCTAGACCGGGAGTAAGAATTCTACTTGCTTATGCTGCTTTTAAAGGATTCAAAGTATACCAAATGGATGTTAAATCTACATTTATGAATGGAATACTAGAAGAGGAGGTATACATTGAACAACCTGAAAGGTTTGTTGATCTTAACAAGAGAAACATGGTTTGTAAGCTACACAAAGCCTTGTATGGATTGAAACAAGCACCTAGAGCATGGTATGAAAGACTTCACTCTTATCTCATTAGTATTGGATTTGTAAGAACAGGTGATAATATTAATATGTATTTGAAAGGAGAAACCGATGATAAGATTTTGATTGCTAAGATATTTGTTGATGATATCATATTTGGAGGCAATGATATGCTATGCAAGCCATTTGTTGATGAAATGAGAAAAGAATTTGAGATGTCAATGTTTGTAGAGATCAAAGTTTTTCTTGGTCTACAAATTCTACAACAGGAAGAAGGCATTTACATCACACAATCCAAATACATCAAATAAATTTTGAAGATATTCAAGATGGATGACTCCAAACCAGTTGGAACACCGATGGCAACTGGATGCAAATTGAAAAAGGAAGACAATACAACTGAGGTAAACCAGACCCTATACTGATCTGTGATTGGTAAACTAATGTATGTTGTACACACATGACATGATATAGCACATGCAGTTGGTATAGTTGCAAGATTCTTTGCTAATCCTAAGGAATCACACATGACTGTTGTTAAACAAATTTTGAGATATCTGAAGAATACCGAGGACTATGGTTTGTGGTACAATAAAGAAGGCAAATTTGAGCTACAAGTTTATACAAATGTTGATTGGAATGGAAACATAGATGATAGAAAGAGCACTACAGGAGGAGCATTCTTTATGGGTGACAAACTTGTCACATGGATAAGTAAAAAGCAAGGATGCATCTCTCAATCAACTACAGAAGTAGAATATGTAGTTGCTGCTACAAATTGCTCTAACATTGCATGGATCAATAAATTGTTGAAAGGTATGAATATGGAAATTCTTGACCTAGTGATTATCTATTGTGATAATACAAGTGTTATAAACATCTCAAAGAACCCTGTGATGCATGCTAAAACAAAGCATATTGCTATTAAGTATCATTACTTGAGGGAACAAGTACAAGAGAAAGAGGTAATACTGGAATATGTCCAATCCAAAGAACAATTATCAGACATATTTACAAAACCACTGCCAAAGGATACATTTGAGTACCTGAGGAAGAGACTAGGGGTTTGTCCCTTGTTTACTAGCCACTAAGCTGACTAGGAGGTTGCATCATCCTACACATTGTCAGAAGATCAATCATGTTGACGCAAGCTGAGATATGGAAAAAAATGACATATCAGTCCACTAAGGGGACAAAAAGCTTCAAAGGGAGAAAAATATTGTTGGCTACTACAAATTTGTATTGATGATGAAGAGGAGATTCAAGAATATATTTTTATTTGGCATTGTTGTCAAAGGGAGAGAGATATTCAATATGAAATATCTATCATAATCATCCAAAGGGAGAGAAGAGAAATATCCAGAAAAGGGAGAAGAACAAGAAAGGGAGAGATAGATTCAGAAGACATAATTGCTACACCTATCCATTGAAGGGGATGAAGAAAGGGAGAGCACATAGAAAGAATAAAATCTAAGCTAGGAGAGTTTACCGAGAGTCAGATATTTGAACTGGTTATAGAACAATAAGTTTGGTATGTTATGGCATATTTCATATTGTGTTGATATTGTGTTGCCATCAATACCAAAGGGAGAGATTGATGAACTATAACTGATTGAATGTTTGAAGATGATAAGTTGATGATCACTGAGCTGAAAAAGTGAATGCAAGACATTAAATCAGTTAACGTATTGTATTGTCATTGATGTCAACTTGATATGATTTGATTGGTCATATATATATATATATTTTCATAAACTTAGAAGAGCTAAAGAGACAAAGTTTATGTTGTTGGTAATGTATACACTGAGTCACATCTCATAGTGTATACCAAGTAGAGCAGTTTACAGAGAACATCGAGCAAATCAGTTCACAGTATAAATCGAGCAAGTGATTACCAAGCAGAACTAAAGTTGATGCCCGAGCATAACTGAAGTCATTGACCGAGCACAACTAAAGTCTTTAACCGAAACTAATTGGAGTTAGAAAATGACAAAACTACTTAGATGGCAGAGCTATATTTAGATTTAACTGGTTGATTATTTTATTTTCATCAATCAGATAAGCTAAAGATAAGAAGGAGATTTAAAGATAGTTTTATTCACAGTTAACAAGGAGAGATTTGTGGAATAAAACTAAAGCAGAGCTTTACGGAATAAAGAAAAGCATGAAGAGATTTGCATATCAATATGTGATCTACGATGAAAACAAGAAGATTGAATGATGAAATCATGTATATATAAAGAGACAAGGAATTAATTATGAAGAGAGGAATGCTAAGTATAATTTGTGTGAAGAAAGAAGTCTTCATGCAGATTTGATCATACAGGCTGAAGAACAGAGCCAAGAAATTCTACAGATACCAAGAAACAGAAGCAAGAGCATTCACCGAGTAGAAGAAAGAGGGGAGCAAAGGAATTGAAGAGCATATTGATCAGAGAGGTATTATTGGGCTAACAATAGATCTGAATATTTGAAAGTTTAAGTTGTATTGTGAATAGATCATTTACTGTTTCAATTTAACCATTGATTCAGAAAATCTCTTAACTGAGTGGGATTTAACCATCCTTATTATATTGAGATGCTCAAGAGTATCAAAAGGTTTTCATGTTGACAACATAGTGAGTGATAGGTCAAATGATAAATTGTTAGTTTTGAATCCTCTAACAAGGTCACACTTAACAATGTGTTTGTAACCTTAAACAGGGTTGGCTCTTCATCGAGTTCACTTCAGAAGAGTGAAAATTTTGGATTACCGGTCCCAAGTGGTTTTTCCCTTAACAAGGTTTCTACGTTAAAATCCATGTGTCAAATGTGTATTTCTTTCATTGCATTGATAGTTTACTTTACACATTACTAAAACTGGATTGGTCGGTAAACAGTAAGTTTAAATTGTTGCTACTCAGTAAAGTCTAAGAAAAGATAAATAGTACATTCACCGAGTAGTATATATTTGTTAAAGTTATTTAAGACATACATCTTGAAGGACTGAAAGATAACTAAAGGGTATTATAATTAAGATATAAGTTTTGGTTGGATCTTTTGGATTAATTTTTGAGGCCATTGATTCACCCCCCCTCTCAGTTATTCTAACAACATCTAGTATGATGATAGCTTGGAATTGTTTACAGTTTTGGAGATACAGATTGTAAAATGACTAAGTACAGTGAACAAAAATACAGAGTATAGCAGTACAGTTTTGGACAATGAAGATAGTATATGATGAATGATGACATGCGAGCTTAGAGGGAGACATTTTGGGGTATGTATGACCTTTTGTTAAGGTCACTTGAGTTTTGGTGTTGATCACAGTGAGTTACAGTGTTTTGAAGACATGCAAAGATAGAGTAACAGAGATACAGGGAAGATGAACAGTTGCAATGATTAAGGGATTATGACATAGAATCCAATCGTGCTAATTTGGATTTGGATTGTGGATTACCTATGCTTTGGTAGTATAAGTTTGTCAACTTTGTATTTACTCTTTGCATAAGTATTAATTCTATTTTGTAATGTATTAGATAGCCGAATGAATAATGTAATACATACATACATACATACACACACACACAGATATATATATATATATATATATATATATATATATATATATATGAAGAGCTTTTTGTAAAGCAAAATGTGATAGTGATGAGATGATATGAAGCAGATATAATGCATGGATGCATTGTGATGTAAGACAAATGTGAACTACAATTGGAACTATCTAAGCATAGTTGATGCTTGTGTTATTCATTTTTGAGATCGATTGTAACAGAACTATTTCTGATTGTAAGAGTAGTGTGCTCAGTATACCTCTAACAAGGTTTTGTATTCCCCTAATAGGGAAATGTGCTAATGTAATATTCATCTCCCAATAGGGCTAGGTCTCCTAACAGAGACACTATACTTTTAGTACATTTTTTGGGTACCATCCCCACTGGGGTTTTCCCTTGGGCAAGGTTTCCTCGACAACAATTCATGGTGTTATGAGTTATGTTTTATGTGCTTACATTCTTTTCATTTTAGTAATTATATGGTTAAGTTGTAATTTTATTAAGTTCATGTTTAAAGTGTTACAATACTGATTCACCCCCCTCTCAATATTACTTAATCTTAACAATTGGTATCGGAGGTTTTGGCCCTTGGAGAGAAAGTTTAACAACTTAAGGGAGATCAAGATGGATTCTAAAAGTTTGGAGGAAAACTTTGAAGCAACACTTGAAGATCTTGACAAAGCTAAAGCAGAGAATGGTGACTTAAAATTAAAATTGAGAAGAGCAGAGGGATTCATTAAGAAACTAAAAGAACAACTTGAACTTTCCAGAAGTCAGAGATAAGATCTTACGGTAAAGATAAAAGAGGATTCAGACAATGATACTTCAGATCAGATAATGCAGCTTGAGCAAGAGAAAGATACCTTAAAGCTTGATTATGAAACTACTTCCTTGGAAAAGGATAAAGAGATTCAACAAGAAAAGGATGCTAATTTTTTTTTTGAATAAACCTTAAAGGATGCTAATATTTAGATGGGACAAATGAAGACTAAACTTGAACACTACAAGAACAAGTATCTGGAATTAGAGAAATACAATCAGATCATAAAAGGAGAACTTGTTGAGGCAAAGAATCGTATTGAGAGTCTTCACACGAGTAGTGACTTGATCGATGAACAAAGAGACAAACATAAACCTAAAGGAGACATGACTGGTGTTGGCTTCAATGAAGCTGAATGTTCAAAGAATCAAGAAGAAAAATTTGATGCGAAGATTGATGGTGAAAGACCTACTCTTGAAGAACCTAAAGAATAGATCAGACCTTTCAGAGGTAGATATTTTGGATGTAACAAGGTTGGAAACATGAAGAGAGATTGTAGAGGTAAATCCCCTTTCAAACCTTTTTCTGGTTATTGCTTTAACTGTTATGCATATGGGCACAAGAAAGCAGAATGCATGAAACCTGATCAATCAAAACACAAACAATATTACATTAGTGAAGAGACAACAACTAAGACCACATGTTACAAATGTAATAACCTTGGGCACATCACAAGGTATTAGAAGTTGTAGGTTAATCAAAACATATCACCTCCTATATGCTACAAATTTAGCAATCCAAGGCATATAGAAAAGTTTTGAAGGTGCAATGGAACTCACAATAGAAGAGCACCACCTCCTATAGTGATAAAGAAAAATATTGGTGATACTGGTAAGAGTCTTGTGGAGTACATGAGTGAATTTGACAGTTGTTTTAGGAAAGCAGAAGATAGAAGTAGTAATAAGGTATGGAAGGTAAATGAGTCTAGTGAGGAAAAGGTTCAGGGAGAATCAGTAGACGCTACTGAGTCTTCGCCTGATGCTAACATGGATACATCAACCTAGATGACCAAGCATGACCTTAGGGGGAGTATTGGAAGAATACATCAGAAATCTATCCAACCCTTGAAAGCTCTTGCAAGCTTGGGGAGGGAATGTAGAGATGTTTTGCAACACATATACGTGATTGCATGATTTTACAAGCCTATATCCTATGATCGCTAGATTGTTACTCGACTAGTTTATGTGCAGAAATGAGTTTATTGGGAACTGTATCATTTCTTCACTCAACAAAGTATAAGGTTAATAGAAAGAACATAATTGAACACCATTTGTAGAGCAGAGCTTGAGGAGAATAGATTCTTGAGCAGAAGCAACATTGTAGCAAGTGCGTTGAAGAGCTTGATCGAAGCAGGAATTCACATTTTAGTAGTAAAGAGGTATTTAGATCGATTGCAAAGTTTTGAAAATGGATACTCCTATGATTTTTGATGTTGCAGAGAGACCTAGATACAAATTTATGAAGCACCCTTTCAAATCTACTGAGGATGATCCCAAAGGCACATTTTCTCAAACACCCTACAAAGTTTTACATGTCGAAGATATTAGGGCTTACATACATAATAAGTATGAATCTTTGGGAGATGAAGACATTGCTACAACAATGGAAAACATGGTAGGTGATGATGGAAAGATGAAGGATGAGTTCACACACCTAAATAACTTGATTATTATGAAGATAACCAAACTTTAAGACTTCGACGAAGAAGAATGTATAAAGATTATCTTGAGTAGAGTTCGTGATCAGTTCACATGGCTTAGAGATCAGCCTGTGAAGATCTGCAGTGACCTAATTCATGCCATAACAAGATTGGGAAATATTGGTGTAGTACCTGTTGCTGAGAAGAACACTGAGAAGATGGTAGAAACCCTAACACATTCGCAGTGGGACAAGAGAGCGATGACAATAAATGATGTATTCCAACTGGATGTAAGATTGATTACTATGATTTTAGGCTATAAACTCCATTATAGCAGCTGACTTAATTCTGTATCAGAAGGAGTAATCTTAATAGCTTATAATATGGTCAAAGAAAACATTAAGTACAATCTTTGCGAAGTCTTAATACAAAAATTCTTGGAGAATGTAAGGAAGATTGAGAAGGACAAGTCGAAAGGATTCAAATTTGGATCTTTGGTGATACACATGTACATTCACATTGTTCACAAATTTCTTGGTATGCACTCCAGGGCATGGAAAGATAGTATACCTACTGGCATTTAGATTTATCAGAGTTTTAGGAGACAAAACAACACTTGGGTAGATGGTGAACTGTTTGGTATGATCAAAATCCTACAGAGAGAGATGAAGGCAAGGGAGGTAATTCCTGAGGTTGTGGTAGAAAAATACAAGGGCTCAATCTGTTTCATGGTTGAAATTGATTGTGTGTGCTTTGAGGCAGCTATTCCTAGAAAGAAGTGGTGTTATCCACTGGGCTATGAGGTTAGTTCTGAAGTTTTGATTATGCAAGTAGAACACATCTTATCTTCAGAAGTTGATTCATTAGAGGAGAGGTGGGGTACTTACGAGGAGAAGTCTACAAAGATTAAGGAGGAACATACTAGGGGTAAGTGCACAAAGATGGGGGAGCAAAAAGGGGGTATAAGATGCCACTTTTTTTCTTCTGAAATCAGCAAACTCTAAAATTCAACGATAAATTGAGGATAGTTACACTCAAAATTTTAAAATGTGATAAAAACAAGAGTTGTTCTACTTTGAATCTAGTTTCTAAACTACTAATTTTTTATAGAAATGGTGGAGATTAAGGCCCTCAAAAAGGGGGAGCACAAAAAGTGGTCCTTCTTTTTGTGAAAAAACATAACATAGTGTCTGGTGTGCTCCCCCTAAAATGTTAACTTTAAAAAAAAAAAAAAATTAATCGCTCTGGTGAGAAATTAGCTAACACCACCTAGTTTATCCCATATTTTTTGGCTAATTTTTTTATGAAAGTGTGATTTTTTGCCATTTTCCGAAGTGGACACATCCTAAAAATGTGAAATTTATGTGTGCTCCCCCTAGAAATCATTGAAAACTAATTGAAAATAAAAACTTCTTTTTTTTTTAAGTGTGTAGAATGGAGTCTAGTTTCTGTAAATGTAATTTTTTTCAAAATTTGATGAACGAGCCAACATCTAGGCCCAAATGAATACACATTGTTTTTGACAAAAATTGGACATACTTAGAAAAGAAATTAAAAATGAAAAGTTGAACATAATGAGAATTCAAAATAAATTACATCGTTGATAGCTATCAGAGAAATCTACAATATCATGGTGTCTGATTTTTGTTGGAAATAATTGTTTAATTGTGTATTGTCCTTGATGTTACACAAATGTCATATCAGTCATCAAACAGAGTCTACCGATCTCAGAATGTTCAGCAAGGCAGTTGACAGAGTCTACCGAGCTCAGTCGGTAAGAGAAGCTATTTACAGAGTCTACCAAGCGCAACAGAATACTATATCGAGAAATTAGTTACTACCGAGCTTACTCGGTCAACAAAGAAATTCAGTCTTTACCGAGTTCAGTCGGTCATCAAAGAAAATGTGAAGGAAAGTCAGTGCTTACCGAGTCCAGTCGGTTACCGAAGGATTTTCATAGAATCTGCAGTGTTCACCGAGCATCAGTTGGTCAACACTGGAATATCATTTTTGGATAGTGTTGTCGGCTTGCGAAAGGATATTATTTGTAAATGTTTGTGCAGCCGACTAATGTAATATTTATTAATTGTAACTTGTAATTGGGCCGACTTGATAACCTGGAGGGTATATATGAGAGATCAAGTTGCAAATTCAAGAGAGTGAGTGTGAGAAGTGTGGAAATGTGAAGAAGCAGAAGGAATGTGCGAATTCTGATGAAGGATTAGAGATATCCTTGAGGTGCTGCAAAGATATATTTGATCAGTAAGGATCTATTGGAGCAGAACAGAGATCTGTATCAGCAAGATAAGTTGTATTTAATTCAGATCACTTCATTGTTGCTTTCTAACCATTGTAGCAGTGATACCGAAATCTCCTAGCAGAGTTGGTTTAACAACCATTTCATAAATCCTCTAACAAGGTGACAATTCAGTTGAATTTCTCTAAAGACCTCTCACAAGGCCACTCCTAGCAGGGTGATTAAATCCTTTAACAGGGTCACAC
>MU227756.1:536355-548090 GCA_018584345.1 Thuja plicata
GGACTGTTTGAGGCTGTGTTCATATGTTTTCCCCCTCAAAATACATATGCAAAACACCTCCAAAATCGACGCCCTTGGAGGAATATCACAAAACACTTCACAAATGTAATGAAGAGTTTGCAAAGTTGGTAAAAATCAACGCCTTATTTGAATGGTTAAAAACACTGTTTTTAAAAAGTATTTACATATGCTTTTTGTCTCTCAAACGCCATATGCAAATGTGTTTCTAAAACGACGCCAAAGGAAGAGAGGAGAAACCTAAAATGCTTGCACTTTTGACATGTGCAATCTTCCTTCAAATCGACGCCATGGGAGAGTTCTTTAAAAACGCTGTTTGGATAAGCTTCCTCATCATAGCATGAACTATCGCATGTGATATGAAAAACGAAGTTTTTTGACCACATTAATAATATGTGGTTCCTTTCCAAAACGACGCCCTAAGAAAGTTTTTTTAAAAACGCTGTTTTTAATAAGCATTTGCATAGGTTTCAAAACACATATGCAATGGGCCTTTAAAACGACGCCTCTGGGAAAACAAAGGAGATTTTAATGTTTTAATAACATATGTGTTTTATATGTGTTACCCTCTCCAAGAATGACGCCTTGAAAAACACTTTAAAAACGCTGTTTTGTATAAGCGTTTGCATATACCTTTTGGCTTTTAAAACATAACATGCAATGGAATAAAGAAATGACGCCATGGGAATAAAAATGTTGTTTGAAGACATTACATAGACAGCGCCACTTAATACATATGTAATGAGAAAGGAAAACGACGTTATGTACAACTTTAAAATTCAAAAGTGTATATACACATTGCATAAAAGTCATGTTTTACCCTTTAAAAATGACGTCCAAAGGAGGATCTTTTAAAAACGTTGTTTTCAGAATCATTTACATAACTTAAAAGCATATGTTTTGACTCTTAAATTCGACGTCTTGGAGAACTTTTAAAGTGAAAACATATGTTTTTAAATGTGAAGAAGGAAGGATTAAATACGTTGTTTTAAAGACTCAACTGCACATATGAAAACTTTGAAGGTTAAAAGCAACGTATTTAACATGGAGAAAGACAAAGGAGTGAGTTTTTTTTTTCAATATTTTGCATAAGGATGACATGCAATGAGAAGTAAAAACCACACTTCCTAATATTTAAGCTTTGAATTTTGATTAATTTAATATACAACTATAGTTTTAAAAATAAAATCAGGCTAAGTTTAGCTAATTTTATTAAAACATAAAAAACTATAGTCGAATCAACTCGGATGAGTTGAAATTTGAAAATGGACTACAAAATCCACTTAATATATTAAATATAATTCAAACTTGTGCAATTAACTTCGAAAAACCCACCTTTAAAGGACTTTCAAAAAATATGCAGTTAGCCTGAAAAACCCCACCTTTTACATCATAACTTGAGTTGTACTACTCCGTTTGATGTCTAAGTTAGCTCGAAACGAGCGGATTTCAAAGGGCTATTGACTTAAGGGAAAAACAAGATAAAAAATGCAAAATAAGAAAGAGGAAAACAAAGAAAGGACTTTAAAACGCATGAAACATATGTGATAAAGAACTCTTCAGGGATGACGAATTACCTCTAATATCACTCTATTCAAAACGTTCAAAACAAAGAGGATACCACTACGTTATGACAAGAAAATTTCGTAGGGTTGCCACAAATTTGTGATCTCAAATTTGAGGACAACAACGAGATCCCAATAACTAGTGGGGGTTTGGGAGTGGAGACCCTAATGAGTTTGAGGGGCAGCAATAATGCTTTTACAGTTTTTGGATGCAAGAAAAGCAAAAAATGTAATTTTTTGGCGCTCAATGCCTTTGGAATGCGCAGATACGACTGGTACTTACCCTGGGTGTAACCAAGATGCTCGGGTAAGTACCCTGGGAGTACCAAGGTGTACCCTTAGGCAAACCCATACCCAAACGTACCCAGTGACATAGATTAAAGTAATAACTTTTGTGTATTCCTTTAGCAATTTGTATTTTGGAATCATGTAATTAATCTATTTAATGATTCTTGTTGATGTAGATATTGGTCACTAATATACCCAATAGTCGGCATCTATTGGTTTTATTTTGATAAATCTTTGTTTACAACTAAATGCTGGTCTCTATTTTAATTAGTTGAAAGTTGTTTGTGTATGCATTGATTATCCTCCTGAATGGAAAATCTTATTGCAAGGCTTGATTGTTGATAGTTCGGTGCTTTTATTTGGGGCAAAACTATAGTTAGTTATCAATTTACATATAATGCAAAGCCTCTATGAAATCTTGTACAAGGTGCATAATGTTTACTGCCTGATCCAATATGCTTTGAATATAATAGAGGAAACTAGATAGGTGAATACCAACTGGTATAAGAAATTCATACCAGTAAGTGCAAAACGATATCATGGTGTATTTCATTCATATACACTTATATAACTGTAGTTCAGGTAATTCTCATTACTTGCAGTCCCTTTCACTAGTATGATAGGAGTATATAAACTAGCTGATGGTTGCTAAGAACTTCCAACCTTCAACAACTACCAAGCGTAATTGTATACAACCGATGAAGATAAACTAATCTTGTTGTTTACAATATAATTAAAATATAACTAGTATATAGATTTCTCTAACTACATCACTCATAATGGAAGCCACGGGCTCCAAGTTCTGAATGTAGTGCTGGATAGTGCCCAATGGATCTTGAAGGTTTGGTTAGAGATCTATATAGTAATCTCTTCATTCCTACCAAATTTGTAAGAAACTAACCTAACTTGCAAGAAAAGCAACTTAAACTTAAACATTTCTTCCTGAAACACATTCTATGCAGATAGCAATAATTTTTTTTTGAAAGAAAGTACAAGATACTTGAACAGGTCAGCTTTATCTAAGCAAGTATTTACAGCAAGAACAGAAACTTAACAAGAATTTAAAACTGATATATAAATACTATCTCTATCTGTACTGATAGCAATAAGCATGATGAAGTACTGAAAGAAAGATAAGAAACCTGATATGATATGAAACAAGTCTGGGATTTCCAAGTACATCTGCCAATCTGCCAGAGGGAGAGCATCATCGAGGTGCTTTACCCCCATCCATGAACCTAACAGTTCCCCGCTCACCTGTCAACTGAAGGGTGGCCCTACCTTGCGCGAGGGTGTAACATCTAATGGATCTACCATCACCTGAGCACTGGTGTTTTGACCCATAGATGAAAAACTCAGACTCGGCAAAAACTCGTCAAGGCCAAAAAAAATAATTGGGAAAAACTTGACCAATTTTTGAAAAAACTCGGCAAAAAACTCGGGAACTTAAAAAACAGCTTAATTTTAATTAGAAATGCATTTTTTTTGCAAAATTCAATGAGAGGATGCATCCAATGAGTTAATTAATAAGAACACAAAAGAAACAAGTTGAGTTTAGATATATATAAATGCAAAGTGGGTACAAAATCGTATTCTCATGCGGAATGTTGATGGCTAGAAGCCTAGAAGCAAAATACTAAATAGTACTAAATAGTTTGAGTTTCTGTAAAACTAGAAGTAAATACATCATTACAAATTAAAATTAAATCTTCCTCTTCCCAGCTCTACTAGCAAATGTGGGAGAGGCACTAGAGGGTCTAGTCCTAGTAGTAGAACTAGAACCCAACACTGGCCCTAGGCGTGACTGTGCCTCCTCACTCGATATCTCTGATGATGTGTGTGGCTCGTCCTCCATCCTGGATGTAGCTCCTCGCACTGGCAATGACTCCTCATCTGACTCCTCAACGTTATCCAATGTGAAACCAAATCCACCCTCCTCCTCCATAGCCTGCTTCTCCAAATCTGCGATGTCATCCTCTGTAAACAATGGAGGCTGCTCCTGTGCCGTCTAATCACTGTAAGGATCTGCATCGTCCAAATCAATTGGACCAACTGGTGCTTCTTTTGCCTTTTTTATGCGCAACTTAAGATTATATTGCTCATAGACAAGGTCATTGAGGCGTTTTTGGGACAACTTGCTTCTCTTCTTTGTGTGGATGGACTCAAATAATCTCCAATTGCGCTCACAATGGGATGAGCTATAGGGCTGGCATAAGATTCTAAGAGCAAATTTCTTTAGATTTGGGGTATTTCCACCCCATTTTTGCCACCACTCATCTGCAAAATAAAATATTGAGAAGTTAGAAAGCAAAGAGAAAAGAGAAAAGCGAAAACATAATTTATCAAATGACAAAATTGCAAATGTTTTACCTGGGGGTTGAGTGCCTCTTGCTCTCTTTGTGAATTCTGAAGAGAATAAATTACCCCTTGATTCCACATACATTTGTTGTTCGGTCACAACACAATCTCCGCATCACTGAGTATCATCCTCTGAATGCATAGAGAGAGGCCCTCCATGACCTCTCCATTAGGATCTGAAAAAAGATTCATCGTGCCTGAAAGTTGAAACAAATACAAAGTGAATTCAAGTTTGAGTACACAACCTACAAAAACAAAGTGAAATCAAGTCTTAATAAAATCTGAATAAGAATCATCGTACCTGAAACGGGGATTGAGGAAGTACCCTGCTGCATGAATGGCTTGGTGGAGCTGATTGTTCCACCTCTTATCAATAATTTCCCAAACGGGATCATATTTGAGTCTATCCCCCTTGTAGTAATTTTTTATAGACTCTTTGGCCCTATCCATGGCCTTATCAAGATACCCCATTGGGGTTTGATCCCCATCAACCAAGCACATAACTCTAACCAGGGGCTCAGACACCTACAATTGAAATTTGAAAAATACAAATTAGTTTAGAAAAATATTAATTCATGAAGTTACTAACTTAGTAAGTTACAAATTAACAATGAGAGACTTCAATCAAGAATAATTAAAAATTCTAGTTTTGAAGTTACCTTCACAATCTCAGAAGCCTTTTGCGAAAAATTGTTGTCAAAGACTATTTGCGCAACAACCTCTCCTTCCAGCTTCTTTGAATAATTTGAGTCAAGCCATCGTTGACTCACAAACATTTGTTTCAAAGAAGCCAATGTATCAAGAATGCTTTGCAACGTCAAGAAAATTGTTGCAAACCTTGTGACAACGGGTCTGACCAAATCTCTCCCATTAGTGTGCTCTCTCATCAAACTCAGAACCCAAGGGTGATTGTAGATATACTTTTTGATCCGTCTTGCATCTTCCACAATTCGAGTCACCCAATCAAGTTTTCCTATGTCCTCCAAAAGAAGGTCAAGGAGATGTGCTGCACAAGGTGTCCAAAAAAGAGTTGGGTGCCTCTCTTGGAGGATTTTACCTGACATATTAGTAAAAAGAATCAATATTTAGTTTCCATATTTCACCTCAAAACTAAATTAAATATCACTTATTAATATTTAATCATATGTAACATAAAATTACCTGCTAACACATATGCTGCCGCATTATCTGTGACAATTTGCACCACATTCTCTATTCCCACCTCCATGACAACATTCTCCAACATTAATGCCAATGTTTGTGCATTTTTTTATCTTGTTGGAGGCATCAACCGATTTCCAAAACACCACATTGCCCTTGCAAGCAACTAAAAAATTAATAATGGTTCGGTTTTTTTCATCTGTCCACCCATTGGAAAGAATGGTGCACCCAAATTTACTCCACTCTTTTTTTTTACTCCACTTTTTTTTGGTCCTCCACCACTACTCTTGCCCTATCAACAACATTTACGAGCAATCTACAAAATTAAAGTGAAATCAAGTCTTAGTTAACAATTTTGATTCAATAAACAAGAAAAAACAATTAAAATTTGAAAATGAAATCAAGTGGATTATGATTATTTACTAACCTCTCACTAATATCATTGCGAGTAGGGCTCTTGTACCCTTTTCCTGAAAGTGTCATTGCGGTCACCACATTGTGCCAATAGGGACTCTCAATCACACGCAATGGGATGTTGTTTAAATACCAAAAATCAGCAACAACAATATCTGTTTTATCATGTACCTCCTTGTTCCATCCAGTGGCCTCTAACGATGGTTGTGCTCCAGGTGTGTTCCTGTGCACAAAATAACTCCCTATCCCTGATGCTAATGGTGGTGAAGAAGAAGGCACTCTACTAGAGGAAGTAGAAGCAGTAAAAGAGGAGGCACTCTGTTTGCGGATGCGCGGGGCACAAAAAGAGCCTACTATGCTCTCAAGTGCTGCTTCTTCTTCCATGTCAATTGAAGCACGTTGAGTTTCAGCTATGGCTGCCCTCACAGCTAATATTTCCCTCTCCCTATGCAATTTTTTCTCTTCCCCGGTTGCAAGTATGGAATTAACAAATCTTTTTATCTCTTCGGTGTTTTTGTCACATGGATTTGCATCATGCTTCCCAATGCCTGCAAGGTGGTATTTGAGGCGGTTTATGCCTCCAGAAATTACTCTCACATCTTATGCAAATCACCTTCCCAGGCTCATCTAGTGCTTCATAGGCATACCTCCATGTTTTATCTCTAGCATTTTTTAGGCCGGGTGCCTATATATCCAGAAGGGCATGGTGTTAGTGGCCACTCTTTGTGTGAACTTGCCATGTTGATTTAATGGTTAAACCATTAAAACTTAACTGCTGCCCTACACACACAAAATTAATATTTTAGTTAAACAATTAAACAAAGTTGGAAACTATCTAAATTAGTTTCAACTTTCAACTTTCAAACTTTCAATATTTTTAGACGTCATTCAATCTTTCAAAGTTTAAAAAAAGCTAAACAAATTGCTAGGGTTTGATTTTTTAAAACATAGTGATAGATTCAAGTTTTCAACAAAACATGTAAAAATTAGTGTTGAATCTTCTTCTAATGAATTAAAATCATTTCTAAGTAGTTAGAAATGATTTTAATTCATTTAGAACCAACAAAAAAAGAATATAATGTTTTTAAAAAATATAAAAACAAACTTAGCAAACCTACTTTTGAATGTGATTTTTCTTGAAAAACCGGTTGAAATCCACCTTAAATCCGCTCAAATCCGCCTCCAATACGTTGCAATCATCTAGCAAGGGATCCAAAACACTAAACAACTCTCTCCCTCACTCAACAAACAACTCAAAATAAAAAAACGAGCTGATAAAAGCCGTTTTTTACCTTTAGACGCACCCAGAAAAACGCAGGCGAGTTTTTATTAAAAACTCGCCGAGTTTTAGGCTGCGAGTTTTTCTCTGAAAAACTCGTAGAGCCTAAAAACTCGGCGAGTTTTTACCACTCGCCGAGTAATCGGTGAGTCTTGCAATAGAGTTTTGACCTACAAGTCTCTAGTTGGTCACACGCTAAGGTAACTCCTATCTAGTATGACCTTTCAGACTAAGAGGTGTATTTTGGGTCATGTGAATTGACAAATGCATGCTGCTAGGCAAAACGCTAGCTTGGCCAAGGTTTCATAAATTAGAAGCACATCTTACATGCAGTCATTGTTCACTTATTCGTCTTGATTGTCCTATTACTTCGGCATGTGAAACGATCATTAGGTCAAGCATTCTTAGCATGCATACTTTGGACAGCGAACAGTAAAAGTAGGTTTGAAATTGAAGATTATTTGTTATTGACGGTTGAGTCCTCCTTCAAGGAAATTGGTTTCAAGGTCTCATTAAATCTTAATGCATTGCAGAAGGGAATACACTATGCTTTGCTAGGAAGTGTTTAGTATACTTTAATGATTTAGCTTCTAACCTTACACCACTGTTATTAATGTCTCTACAAACTACTTAACATTTAATTTAGTGCTATCTCTGCACCTCTATGAATACATATATACAGCTGAGTTCTGTGTACCCACCACCCTCTACTTTTTGGGTATAGTCAAGCTTCCCTAGCCAAGTAGGATAAGTTACACTCAAAATTAAGTTAGCTTCCTTGTCTTTAATTACTTATGTGGATAAAATCGTCAACAATAAGCAAGTATGGCAATGACATTAAAATCATGCACTCTGACTAGTATACTTGTGAAGTTTGTGATTTATACATTCATCAACTAGTGACAATAGGTTCTTGACCTGCATAGAATGGTTTCCTTTCCGTAGATAGTCTCTTGTAATGTCCCCTTTTCTTCAGTAATGCACATTATGCCTGATTAGCCTATCTAGCCATCCGGATAGTCTAATGGCCGCTTTATAGAGGATGCCAGTCAGTCACATGGGTTCTTGGGCATTTATTTAATATTTGAGTTCAGACTCTATAGTTGGGATACTTTATTTCATAAAGTTATATTATAAAGTCATTTTAATATTATAACTTTAAGTTACTTTATTTTATAAAGTGACTTAAGTGACTAAAAGACGAAAGTGCTTTTTTATCCCACATTGGTCTGGTTGTTGAGTTGGCTCTCATTTCGAGGTTATAAAGGAAGGAGATCTTCCTTGGGAAAAGCACAATGAGAATTTATAAATTAAAGATTTTATATCTGGTTGCTTGAATGTGACTGATTTCTTGAGGACGTAGCCCCTTAAGAATTTGTGGAATTTGGACGTAGCCCCAATATTCTACCTTCGGTGAAATCACTTTAGATTTCACATGGGATTTTAATGTGTAGAAGTGTTATTTAAGTAGTGTATTGAATCAGGCGTAGCATATAAGGAGACAGGTATTATTCCAGATTTAACTATATCAGTCGAGCTACTGTTAAAACATCAGATTCAGAGTATATTTGCAGTCAAAGTATATGGGAAGGTGGATGTATCCTCCACGTATTTAACAGGGTCTTCAGCTTCGGTGGTGACTGTATGCATCCTTACGACTTGACTGGACCCCATATCATAACAGTCATTGCGAGCTCATTAGCCACACAGCTCTAACAACAGGAAACCAATTCACATATTACGGCGTTACTTGGCAGGGAGGACTGGGAATGCCTGCGGGTAGTTTAGCAGTAAACGCTGTAGTGGGGAGCAGTCGGGATATACATATCAGACTCCAGTAAAAACACGGGATTGACTGATACCAGTGTGGTGAGTGCCTACCGTGGGTGGGTATCTGAATACGCGCCATTCTGGTGTTTGCTGAGCCGCCCAGCTGGGAGTCGGGTGCAGTCTTCTTGTCACACACCAATAGGGATCCCGCGTGGAAGGTGTTGGATGTGCATAGCATATGTCCACAGTATAACCAAGGGGAACGCATGATCATGGTGCTGCAGACATTAAGAGATAGTTTGCGTACCCAGCCAAATCCACTCCAAGCGTTGATCATCAGGTGCATACTGTTTTGATTTCAGTGCGGATATATATATGTGTGTGTAATAGGATTGACTCGAGTTTGAAGTACTAAGTTTATGATTGAGCTAAGACTTGTATTGCTGTCAGTCATTATTTAATATGATGTGGATCGTTTGAATCATTCTCTCTTTATTGCAATATCTGTATGGGAATTAGACTGCTGGTGAAATGCTTCCATTATTAGAGGTTTAGTAATTATATGTTCATGCGTCTACTTTCATGCATTGAGGAATTTCGCAAGAGAAAGACACACTCCTACCGAAATAAAACTAGAACAAACATCCACTCTCCGGTAATTAGAAATTTGACAGTCAAATTCGAAAATGAACTAGTTGAGATCCTTACAGTGGTATCAGAGCTACTGATCTTGCCATCCTAGTGGGATCGTCATTTTCAGTTGTCAGTTGATTACAGCAGTAGCCATGCTAGCTAGGTATGCATAGCAGGCACAGGATACCCGGTTTTGGTCATAACAGGGAGGAACAGGAACAGACAGATTCTTTAGTACAGGTGGACATTGAGTCCAGTCATCCAGATAGCGAGGAGTTTGTTTTAGAGTAGACTACTCTAGGTGAGAACATGGCTGAAGAGATAGACAGGGAAGCCAGGGAGACCATGAGGCAGATACGTGTTGGGCAGGACAATATTGCTGGTGTGTTACAGCAGCTTACAGGGGTTATCGAGCGGTTGACAGTTACAGTCAGGAGGCCCCCTAGCAAACACAGTGGTGGTAGCAGTAGAGCAGGATCCCCTAGAGCTGATAGAGTACCCACATATACCACAGACAGACCCCTCATGCCTACATTCACAGAGAATATTGCAGAGGAGGAGGTGGCACAACCAGGTCCAGCAGGCATTCTTCCAGAGAATGTTATGACGATGCACGATTTTCTTTGCATGGCAAGAACCACGTAGGTTCATGACCCTATGTGGTCATAACTATGTGTTATGTGCTATAACTCTAACACTCCCTCTTAGCGAGGGAGGATATGCTTAATTACATAACTGGTGATTTGATTTTTAGCAACCTCAACATCGTTGGGCATCACAAACAGTGTTGAACAATTCTGAGATCAGATCGAACCATTTTGAGTATTCAATTTATAATCAATCTCTCACTAGCATTATTAAGATGCTTATCAACACATATGTCCTAGAAGGATGTTAGTTTTCTGATTTCCGACACATTCCGAGACAATAACTGAGTATAGTCTATTAGATAACAATCTTGATCTTAGAGACAACATAGTATCATGATCTTCGGCTCATTCCGGGACTAATGTAGTCTATCATGATTCACTTATTGTCATGATTTCCAGCACAGTCCGGGGCAATAAGTTAATGTAGTCTATCATGACAATGGATCAAAAACTCAAGAAATTAACAACACAAGTAGCATCATGATTTTCGGCTCACTCCGGGACAACAACTTAATGAAGTCAATCATGATGCTTTTGTTATCACTAAGCTTCAATATGAATGAAGCTACTTCCTTAACACTCCCTCTTAGCAAAAGAGGATTGAATAACATCTTAGGAGTATAATTGTACTTATAACAACTTTGAAATGCTCACAAGTAGAGTGCATTACAACTCAGAGAGATGTGAGTTATCTGACCTCCGACACTCCGGGACAACAACTAAATGACTTCTATCAGATAACAACCTTGATCTTCTGGATAACAATGAAGTCTCCAAGATCTTAGGTAGCACAAGCTTAAACACATAGTTCATCTTGATGCATAAGTTATCATGACATCTGACACATTTCGGGACAACAATTAAATGAAGTCAGTCATGATAATAGATCAAGAATAACTATCTCAGTATCATGATATCCGACACAATCCAGGACAACCACTTACTGGAGTCAATCATGATATGAGTGTTATCACAATCCCTGACTCAATTCGGAACTAGATTTAGTGATAATCACAACAAATTCAGTATCAAGATATCCGACACATTCCGGGACAACAACTTAATGTAGTCAATCTTGATACATTCGTTATCATGAATTTCGGCACACTTCGAGACAACTAACTAGAGTAGTCTATCATGATAATAGGTCAAGCTATTGTTAAAGTCGCCACCTCACAATAGCAACCTTACACACATATGAAAGATCGTCACCTTTCATAACACACAAATGCAATATTGCCATAATTTTCACATTTAAATATTCATGAATATATATTTAATTCAATCTCAGGAATTACAATTACATCTTAGTCATACCAAGTTTACCTCTGAAGTGTCAGACTCCCTCTGAATGTGATATCAATCTTCTTTTCCTGCAAGAGCATCCTGGAAAAGTCAAGGCAAATAGCTCTTATAGTACATATGGAAATACAAATAAGAGAGAGACTAAAATGAGTAGATAAATGTAATATTCAAGGATAATAAATACTTATTTGCGCATCAACATCCTTGATACAAGTTGCTCCAATGAGGGTCCACATACATCAAATCAGAAAACACCTTCTCAGATTATTTGAGAGACATCTCCCCTTTGAATCA
>MU227756.1:571270-607318 GCA_018584345.1 Thuja plicata
TAAACAGCAGAACAGTGTTTTATTCATAAACAGAAATAAACATGTAAAATGTTTGTCCATAAGCCTATTCATTAAAATAGTGATTATGTGATGAGATTTGGGATAAGACTAAGCAGGGGATTTTACACTAGAGAGTCAAGTCAGGGATATGAGTGAGAGCTGGGCCAAGCTAGTCAAGAATGTGGAATTGAAGTTAAGAGATTTTGTGATGAAATGAATTAGAATCCTTGGAATCCTTGTTCCAGTATCAAATTTATCTTGGAAAGTCTGGAAAAGCTATGTAAAAGAACACTGATGGAAGCAGTCTAATCATTGAAATTTGGCTGAGTCTGAAATTTTTTAGGATCTCCCCAAATTTAGAATCTCCATTATAACTCCTATGAATCTAATACCACTCTCAAACATCCTAACAATATATACATAAAATATAACTTAAAGTATAAGAAATTAAACGTGACTTATACTTAAATGTTATAAAATATTTGACTTATACTTAAATGTTATATTTCATGTTCCGCCTTGCAGCATGAGGGCCTGATTTCCAATTTCGCTTGCCAAATGGATGCAACCATGAAGTTTTGGAGATTTTGACAAAGGAGAGATGAAGAGGGAGTGATGAACAAAATGGGGAGGAAATCTACAATAAAATGAAATTGCAAACAAAGAAGAAAAGAGAAGGCAAGGCATTTTGAGGAGTAAAGAAGTCGAGATTTAGGAGAAGGCAACTTGGACTTGTATCCGAGGACAGATCGGATCCCGACTTGACCTTGGACAGGGCTGTCCAAGGGCAGGTCGGATTCTGACCTGATCTTGGACATGCTTGTCCAAGCCTAGTCAAAATTCCACCCTCACAAGGAAAGCATGTCTTGACTCCTTGGCAATTCCCAATCAAAGTATAAACATTTTTGAAGACTACAAGTCTGATGGGCTGTCCAAGGGCAGCTCAGATTCTGACCTGATCTTGGACATGCTTGTCCAAGTCTAGTCAAAATTCCGCCCTCACAAGGAAAGCATGTCTTGACTCCTTAACAATTCCCAATCGAAGTATAAACATTTTTGAAGACTACAAGTCTGATTTGAGGTATAAGATGATCTATTTCTTCACTTAAAGTCATGAAATCAGATCCTCAAGACAGAATTTCCAAGGACTAATCTCAGATTTCAACCTTGATTGATCAAATTATAAGCATGTAGAAGATTTTTTGAGAGGCAAAATGAAAAGATGAAGCATGAAGTAACTTAGATTTTGTGTCCAAGACCAGGTCAGAATCCGACCAAGGCTTGGACAGGGTTGTCCAAGGTCAGGTTGGATTCCGACCTTGCCCTTGGACGGGGTAGTCCAAGATACATTGAATTTCCACCTTCTTCCTTGTGAGATATCTACATTCCTTGGGCGAGCATGCTTGAAAATATGAAGGTTTTAAGGCATGAAACATCATTTCCCCTTTTCAAACTGAGCTAATGGAGATAGAAAACTTGAAGGCAAAATGAAAGTTAGAAGAAAGAAAATTGTGATCAGATCCAAACTCAAAGTGAAACCAATTCCACACTTATCATATTGCAATCAAAAGATGGAGTTGAAGGCAAAGTAATGTGAAAATGAAGAAGTGGCAAGTAAGTAAAAGTGGAGTCAAGTTAATTTGACAAACAAGGAGCCGAAATTCAAAGAGGGATGACTTTGACTTGTGTCCAAGGGCAGGCCGGATTTTGACCTGACCTTAGACAGGGCTGTCCAAGGACAGGTCAGAATCTGACCTGACCTTGGACATGCTTGTCCAAGCATGACCAAAATCCCGCCCATGAATGGAAAATATTTCTTGGTTCTTCAACAATTTACAGATAAAGTTTGAGCATTTTTAAGGGCAACTTGACTAGTCTTGGATTGAATGATGATCCATTTCTTCATCCAAAGGTATAAAATCAGACTTTCAAGACAGAACTTCCAAGGAGTAATCTCTGATTTCAAACCACAATTCAGTCTTGATTGATCAATTTACAAGCATGGAGATGATTTCAAGTGGCCAAACAAAAGGTAAAAGCATAAAGGAAGGAAAAGTCAAAGTCTAAAGCAAAAAGAAAGGTAAGTGAAGGTACTTGGACTTGTGTCCAAAACCAGGTCGGAATCTGACTTGGGCTTGGACAGGGCTGTCCAAGGGCAGGCCGGATTCCGACCTGACCTTGAACACACTGGTCCAAGGTGATTAAGATTTCCGCCCCCCGTTATTTTGAGAAAACATGCGAGCATGAAGACAATTAGCCTTTGAAAATCAGTTTGCAAAAGCCTAACGAAGTCAGCTATATGGAGAAGTGAGGTAATTTAATGAGAAATCGGATTGGGAGAATCAAATCTTCATTGGGAGGATTTCATAATCAGATCTCAGACTCCAAGTTGAAATCACAATCAGAACTATTTCATTCCAACCAAAAGAGGAATTCAAAGTTTGAAAGTTATAAAACAAAGATAGAAAGGGTTGTTTCAAAAGGAAAAGGCTTGAAAATTCTTTTAAGGGAATCGCCTTGGCACCAGTTAATTTCAAATAGTTGATTTTAGAATCTCAGAGCAAAAATGCAAGATTTATAAGGGGTTTCATATCTGATCAGATTTAACGCAATTATCTCCTTTGTTTTGCAAGGTGATTATGGAGGAAGGAGATGCTTTGGGATCTAAGCATGACGGCAAGAATCAAGAAATGTTCAGCTATTCATCAAGGAGGACAAATAAGGTGGTTCGAGATCAAGGACAAGGCGAAGATGCAAGTTCAAGGTGGAATCAAATAACGAGATCAAGGCCAAGAAGTTAAGATTTTGAACAATTGCAATGAGAAGTGTTTACCCTTTTTGGTGTTTTAATGGGCCAAATAGGGTTTCATATTTTTTAATGTCTTTTTCAACCCAAGTGGGGCTTCCGTTGTTAATGTCAAATTAAAAAAAACCTTTTTTTTAATGTTTTGATGTCGACACTATTGCTGGGCCGTCAGGGTCGACAATCTGTCTCGGGGATGGATGAGGGACGACAAAGCCGTCCCTGGTATGGATTGCTGTCCCTAAGTTTCCTGGAAATTGTTTTTGGAGTTTTGGGGACGATACCCAGATTTTCCCAAAACAGGATGGCAAATTCCTGTACCTGCGTCCCCGTACCGTCCTCGGGACGGGTGCGGGGGAAAAAAGGCAAGAGATGCATCCCCGTGGAGCATAGGAAAAAATAGGGCTATCAAAGGTATTTCAAATTCATTATTGTCAATCCATCTGTTTATAGACCTGGAGTAATTGTGTACTGTATGCATAAAGACATTGGCCATGCATTGTCAATAGTTTGTATCTGAGTTGAAGAATTTTTTTGGTCACAATAACAATAGTACGTTGGTGAGAGTAAAGGTATCTGACTTTATCATAAACAATCACTTATAATCATCAATCTTAGGCAATTAATTAACAAGCATCCAAGTTAGAGTTTTAAGTTGATGTGACATAATATGCCTCAACTTTAAAAAAGTTTTGAGAGGTATTACATGTAAAACCTGCTTTTTTGCCCATGGTAATTAGATACATATGAGTAGTATGGAGGCATTCTATTGTTGAGAAGGGCATATTGGTGCAAATCCTTTTGTTTGATGGATTAAAGTGACGTTCTTAAATATTTCATAAACCAACAGTTTACTTACTTTAGGAGGGGAACATTGTTAGAGCTTGTTGGGTTAGCTTATGAGGGCATGGCTAATGTGATGGTTGATAGTTTGTGAATTAGGTGTTGCAACCATTGTTTGTAGGTGGAATATCTTTGACACAATTTGATTTGGCTCATGCTCTAATTATATTAAATTTTGATATGGAGTTTCATAGATTGCATGGGGAAGAGCATGGCCTCCTGCAAGGGAAGGAAATTCAAATAAAAATAAAGGAAACTGTTAGTAAAACATTTTCAAATCCTACTGAGATTGAACCTGTTTGCAACCAATTCGCTTCTAGATGAGGGGTGTTTCCAGAAAGGGTGTTTGGTTCTTATATGATGGTCAACTTGTAGGGTTCAAGCGCTGAAAAGTTATCAAGACATGTCACTCACGTTCTATTATATGAGCCACACAATTCAACTACAAAGATAGTCTGAAAGACTTATTCATGTGGAGGAGTGTAATAGGTTCAATTTTAAAATGGTAGAAGATTTGGTATACATGCATTGCAACCTTTGCCTTGTCTCTCTTAGATAAGTTTACTTTATCAGGTGTGACAACAAAGTGGTACATATATCCTAATATCCTGACTTGAGTTTTCCACACTGCCAATCTATTGTCTTCTCATGTATAACAGGGTATTCTTTAGCATTGACTTTATATGTTCTTGTAGCCTGACACCACTTTTGGACTCTAATGCTCATTCAATTCCTAGATCTATGATAGTGAAGTTGGTATCGATAACTCGTATATAGTTTACTTTAGTCTTATGGATGTAAAACCCAATTTATAAGGCATATTATTTTTTCTTATTGACCATTTTATCTTTTGATCACTAATTATTAAATCATTGATTTTATTAGATATCCTTTAACTTTAGTGTTATGCACACTCAGAAAACTTCCAAATTGAAAAAAAATCACATGGTTTCCTTTCACGGGTGAGAGTGGGTCGGTATTTTTCCAATTTTCTCAAGTTGTAATTTGTTGGTCGCTTATATGATCAGTGAAATGTAACACTAGTAGTCAATTACAATTATACACTATTTTTAAATACCATAACATGAACTTCAGAATAACATGGAACAATCACAATGCAATATATGTCGGAAGATAAGGCTTTTCATATCATAATATGTTTGTACCACCAACCCCACAACAACTTGTTACGTCTGGATACAAATAGGCTTGGCAGTTGGTTAAGTCCGCCAACCATCAGTAACTGACACCCTTTCGGAACAAAGTCTTATTACATTTCCCTTTTAACTAACCAAAGTAGATTTATTTACTATTGACATAAATGCCGTGTACATCATCCCCCCAAAAAAAATTATTGTCTTCCAGACGATACAAACCCAAAAGTACTAACTATAAAAGAAAGTACTGAGAGGGATGAGTGGACGTCCCTCGAGATGGAGAGGCTACTGGAGTGGACTCCTGCTACAAACGACGAAGGCGTTGGTTGGCTACTATCTCCAATTGTTTGGCTGCATGGACCATACTAGCTGCCTCCATCAGTTGTTTCTTTACCCTCTCGAGCTCTATGTCCTTTTTTTGCTATGCTTTTTTGAAGGGTCTCTACTTCTTTTGTTTTCCCTGCCAACTGAGATTCCCTCTCACTTAACTGCTCGTGAAGATGGACTACTACTTCCTCCAAGGTTGTGATTCGCGAGTGTTCCTGTACTAGCTGAGCTCGGCTCTTCTTTGCCAACTAGAGATAAACCTTCTGCTGTTGTTCAAGCTGCTGGTTAATTTTTCCTTTGGCCGTATTGGACTCCTCCAAGGCGATGGTGATATGATTATGGTGTAGTAGTAGCTCCCTCAAACATGTCTCAATGCCATGGGGGGTATGAAGAACTTCCTGGTGGTGATCACGTGGAGGTGGTGGAGAAGGTTTCCAGGCGGCCATCATCTCTTTTGTTTCCACCTGTGGGCATCCTCTTGCATTGAAACACCTAGTGAACTCTGAGTGGCATTCTTCCTTCATAAATTTGAGAAGCCTCTCCACTGCTTGTCCTGGCCAACATTTATTTCCTTTGTTGTTGCTCCCATCCGGGCCATGAATTGAGCTATCTCTTCCATTTGGCGACCATATTTCTCAAGAGTACCTGTGAGGTCACTAGGGTCTGGTGTGTCAAGTCGTAGCTCAATCTCCTATATTTCCGCTCCTTCCCTCACTAGCAAAAGGTAGTCATCAGGCATAAAATAGGGGTGTGAGGTCAAGGGGTAGCGCTCCTTGCGCGGGTCTGGGGGCAACGCCCCTCGTAGAGTTCAGGGGCCAATACCAAATTAGCACCTTCAAAACCATACAAAACTTCATGGCACACACCATTTTCTTGATTTTTTTGGATGTTTAAAACAATGTTGATGAAGCCCAAAAATAGAGTTTTTAGCCAATTTCTGCAACGCTGAAAAGTTTGATATTTAAAATCGGATCCTCTTCGTGTCTGCATGCAACCCTTGAATGATAGTTTTTTCTTGTTGGCTATAACTTTATAGCTAATGTTGTGATTGCCCTTTTTAGGGTTTACGAAACTTCCCTTTACCATGTCGCCTTGCTCGTACTACGGTTTCCTGGAACTGATATGAGTTTTTGATCCTTGTGTGAGGCCTGCACTTTCCTCTATGCCGTCCGTACAACCTACGACAATCCTCCCAACTCCAATTGTACGACCTACTCTGTCTTTGTACGATGTTAGTTTTGTTGTTTGTACGACCTGCTGGAGTTTGTACGGTAGTCTCCTCTCCCCCAACTTTTCTCCTGCCCATCGTACAGTGTAAAGTCTTCTCTCCAATGTCCGTTCGGTGTACAACCTGTGTTTGGTGCTCCCAGCATCCATACGACATACGACCTGCACTTGCTGCCTTCTGTACGACATGTTGGTTGCCGTCCATACGTCCTACCTAATACCTTCCGTACGGTTTCCGTCTATATGGTTCCTGTCTTGGAGTCTCGTACGACGTATGGCGGTAGTGGTTTCTTCTCCTCGCCATTTGACCGTACGGTGTAAGGATGCTTGGAATGTCTTGACCGTACGGTGTGCGGCCTGCAACTTTCCCTTCTTGCTAGTGCGGTGAATGTTCCTTCCAGCTACTATCATGAACATCCTTCTCTGCCTTGGGTGGTTCGCTCGAATTCTTGCTTGTAAAAATGCTTGGTTTCTCCTTAACTTCGTTGATTTGTCCCTTTCAAACAAGTGGGTGGCTGTGTCATCCACTTTTTTGTACTCGCCGTACTCTGGAGGGAATGTGTCCCTTTCCTCGATTGCCAACATGTTGCAGTCAGGGTGGGAAACTTCATAATCTCCTATCTGCTAGTGGAACAACCCGTTGAGGGAACTAGTCTCGTCCTCGAAACAATTGTCTAACCTCAAGACGCCTTCATCATCAGGTTCCATCCCTCCTCTGTCCATGTCTTCTCCTTCCGACTCGGAATCTGATGCCAACTCCTGACTTACTATCTGATTCCGGAGATCAATCATGTATTTCTTTCCCTCGCTTTCAATGGAGAGGGTACTCTTCTTCCAATTGTGATTAGCTTTTGCTGTAATGAGCCAGCCTCTGCCCAGGAGGGCATCATACCCCTTCTTCTCCAGAGAGATGACTACAAAGTCGAGAAGGAACTGTCGCATCCCAATGACCACCTTTTGCCCCATCAAGGTTCCAATAGGTTTGATTCCATGGTGGTCTGCTCCTACAAGGTGGAATGTCGACGACCAGAGAGTTGGCTTGCCTAGGGCCTTCCATGTTTCTTCTGGTAGTATGTTCTCACTCCCGACCCCCTGTCCACAATGGTGTTAATTTATAACCCATGATTTCCATTTCCACTACCGCGGGTGTCCTTCCAACTCCTACTGTCAGCAACATAGGGTATGTGGTGGTCTTGGAGAGGTTCTTCTCTTCTTCACTCGTACCATACTCTGTCCTGCCTTTTCGCATTCCTTCATTGTAGGGAGGTTTGTCTTGTCCTTCATTTTTGGCCACCTTAGTGATGGCTACCCTCAACTGTGGCAATGTTTCTAGTAGGTTTGCCACTCGTACTGGTATGGTGGCTTGCAACATCTGTTCTATGATATTTGCCTCTGATGTTGACCATACAGAGGTACTCATGAGTCGTACTGCTATGTGAGAGTTGTCATTCTTCTTCCATCGCCCATTCCTCCTCCAATCTCGCTTCCCTCAACCTCTCCTTCTCCGTACTGGCATCCGGGTACCTAAGTTTTCTTGTTTGTGATCTGATGATGGCAAGGACTTCCCCTCTTGGGCAATCAACATCCTCATGGTTGCCCGATCCACACCATTTACATAGCATGCTTCCACCTTGTCCACCGCTCTGACAGTCATGCGCGAAGTGACCCCACTCGTTGCGCTTCCGACACTGTATCGTGGGTCGTCCCTTTGTGCGTATTGAAAGCGATTTTGCAGTGCATTGTTGTTGCTATTGTTATTGCTTCCTCGCCAGTTGTTGCGGTAACCACTTGGCGAGGCATCTGTATTCGTGTTTATTGGAGGTGTGGTAGGCGATGTTGCTTTCTCCCCCTGGGTAAAGAGCACTTGAGCGCTCCTTGCCTTCAGATTGTACTGGCACTCCCTGATGGAGTGCCCTAGTACCTGACAGATGTCACAAAATGCCTTCTTTGGACAGTTGGTTTTCGTATGGCCTTCCAACTTACAGTCCGTGCACCAAAGTTCCTTGCCATCTTTTGTCTCCTTCTTTCCAGCCCTCATTTCCTTCATCATCCTCTTCATGTCTTTTCGTAGCGCCTATATAGTTTTGGACTCTCCCTCACTATCGCCATCCGTGCTATCGTCATCACTCGTCTTCTTCTTTCCTTGGGATGTGTTATTCTCACTTTCAATATCCATCGCACGGTTGTAGGCATTGGTGTATGAGGATGGTGGCACCACTTTCATCTTCCTCCGCAAGGATGGAGTTAGTCCCTCAATGAACCATCATTGTTTCAGACCAACTGCTGGCTAGTTTCCGAGTTTACCAATGAGTTCCTTCAACCTACGATGGTAAGCTCGTACCATTTCATTTTTTCCTTGTCGTGTATTGTATAAATCTGATACTACTTTATCATTATCACTAAGTAGTTTGAACTCTTCCTTTAACTTTTGTTGCAGATCCTTCCAAGTTGTCCTCCTAGCAGTGGGCAAGTCCGTGTACCAATCAATTGCAACCCCTCGCAAGGTAGCAGGAAAGGCCTTAAACCAGTAGTCCTGGTCATCTTGGCCGTTTGCTTCCCATATGGTGACACATGTTTTACACTGGCGGGCTGGGTCCTCCCATCCATCCCCACTGAATCGGGGGAGTTTCTACTTGTCCGGGGTGTTAACTATTTTTCTCCTACGGTCAGTACCATGTGCATTATTAGACTCAGGTGGTTCGGTTCCTCCTCCGCGTCCGTGTGCTTCTCTTCCACCTTCGGTTATGCGCGAGTCCTCTACCCTTCCACCTCTGTTGTCCGTGCCTTGGTTACCTCCCTCGTGATATCGGTACTCCCACCTCCTGGAGTTTCGGGTTCTATTCTCCCTATCCTTGGCTCCTCTGAAATAACCAGGTTTCCAATGCGTCGCAAGGTACTCTCAAATAAATTTGCTACCTCTCCTTCTAGGTTCTTTTCCGCACTATTATCGTCCTTGGAGTGTACGGATGGTTCAGTCGGTACAAAGTCACCTTCCCAATTGTCTATGTCAAACCCTTCTTGCACCCCTAAAATGCCAGGGAGTGGTAGTTCCCTTGCAATCGCTTCCCTCTTTTGCCTCGTGGGTTTCGTTATGCCTTCACTATCCGTACGAGTGCTACTCCGGCGTTGTGGAGGACTGAGAGATTTTTGCACTAGTTTCTGGAGTCGTTGTCGCCTCTCACTCTGTTCTTGGATTCGTAGAGACCTCCTTACGGCGGTTTCTACTTCCTTTTCCGCTTTTGTCTCTTCCCTCGTATGTCTCCTTCTTTCCTTGTTTGGAAGGTTGGACATCAATTATTGGAGTTGCCGGAGGTACGATGTCTTCTTGTGCCACGCAGTTCCTCCTCCCTCCGGTTCCTCTCTTCATACCGTTGTATTATCTCTTGATGATAGTGTTCCCTTTGCCTTGCTGCCTGTTGTTCCTCTATTTCGACCAAATTCCATGCCAGCAACCTTGGAAGGCTACCAAGAAGATCGTAGACAGCTGGTGGCACTGAGAGCTCGTCCCGTACCGTGCTTTCAGGGACTACACTCTCACAGGCTTCCCTTTGCACGTACTGGTCAACGAACATGTTCCACGCGTGCATCAAGTCTTGTGTCAACTGATCTTTCCTTGTTATTTCCTCTTCTTCAACATCACTATCAGTTACGAGCACTTGCTGTTGAACTGGTCGACCCATCACTCCGCCATTAGACCTTTAATTTTTCTGATCTCCAGGATCGTTTAGGCAACGACGCCAAAATGTTGGTCGCTTATATGATTAGTGAAATGTAATACTAGTACTCAATTACAATTATACACTATATTTCCAAATACCATAACATGAACTTCAGAATAACATGGAACAATCACAATGCAATATATGTCAGAAGATAAGGCTTTTCATATCATAATATGTTTGTACCACCAACCGTTAGTAACTGACACCCTTTCGGAAGAAAGTCTTATTACATTTCCCTTTTAACTAACCAAAGTAGATTTATTTACTATTATACACTATATTTCTAAATACCATAACATGAACTTCAGAGTAACATGGAATAATCACAATGCAATATATGTCGGGAGATAAGGCTTTTCATATCATAATATGTCTGTACCACCAACCGTCAGTAACTGACACCCTTTCGGAACAAAGTCTTATTACATTTCCCTTTTAACTAACCAAAGTAGATTTATTTATTATTGGCATAAATGTTGTCTACATTATTGATGCTATATTAGAAATTCTCAATGGAGGAATTTCTACATGCTTTTGTATATTTTTCTGAAATGTTTTTGCATGTTTTGTTTTTCCTCATGTTTTTTCATGAATGTATTTCACATTGTTTTGTAACCTCTCGGATTTTATTTGATGCTAACAAGGCTACTTATGTAATGAATGATGTAATGAATGACGTGTTTAATAAATGTATAATATTATTTTGCATTTATTTTTTGGTGGTTTTGCTTGCACATTGTTAATATCTCAATTTTCTCAGAAATTCATGAGGTTCTCAGTTTTCAAAATGTTGGGCGTGTGCTGTTTCAGTAAACATTTTCGTTTCAAAAGCATAATATTCCCAGTTTCAATCAATTTTGATGCCTTATTTCTTATCCTTTTGGTCTTTTTAAAGCATTTCGTAGAAAAAGTTGTCTTAAACTCACTGTTTACTAATAGATAGAAATTGAATGAACACATGCCCTGCAATTCTGTTCGTTAAATATCGCTATATTCTTGTAGTCTGTTACTTGTTTCTGATAAGCTTCTTCAAACTCTTAAATCAGTTTCTTCTGGAAAGTCATTTAAAGACCACTTTCCACATTCAGTTTTGAATGAGAGAGTCGATTATCAAGTAAAGGACACATGACCAGATGATTACCAATATACTATCGCTGACCACTGCATCATATACCCAAAAATGAAGAAAAGGTTTGGAAGCATATTCCAGTTAAATCTTAATTCTTCTGTAATTGGGTTAAATCCTGTACCAAAGATTCTTCTCTACTTGGTGAGAAAAATCCCCTTGCATGAAAAAAGAGGCAAACGTGTCCAGCATTACATCACTTGAGTTCAGTGGATCCAACCATTTGGCGAAATTCTGGAATACACATATTAACCATTTTTTATCAAACTCCTACAATAACGCTTAGCTTTATCATCTATCTCCTTGAAAACGAGCAGTTCAGATTCCAGACTTACTGACAAGGATATTTAATTTTTGAGAATGAATCCTGCAAGGAATTTGAGATACCTTCCAACCTTAGTTACTGGGTGCGTGCACCATGCCCACGCATCCGGATTCTGGTGCGTCTGAATGAGGATGCTGGTGCGGGGTGCGTTTGGATGTGCCCAGGGAGCATCTTTGCCACCTTTCGAGATTTAGTCCCTACAAAACTCGCAACAGCACTCTGGAATTGTCTTATTAAGTATAAATCTTCTATACCCAACTACCCACAGGCGGAATCCTGTGATCTACTCATTGTTGACAGATCCATTGATTAATTGGTCCAGTGATACATGAACTTTGAATGGACATATGATGCCATGTGCCATGATTTACTGAATATGGAAGGAAAAAACATGCATATGAGATTACTACACAGACAGGAAAAAAAAGAAAGGAGGTTCTTTTAGATGAGCATGATCCACTCTGGTTTGAATTGCGAGATCTGCATTTTGCAGAGGCAAGCTTGAAGGTGCACAAATTCGTCTTCGTTTAAGAGATGGCGGTGAGCTGCCAACTAGGGACATACAAAAGATGGTTCAAGCTTTGCCACAATACAATGACCAATTTGATAAACTTAGTCTTCATGTCGATATAGCTGCAAAACTATCAATTGGCATTTGGCATTGATCAATGATGAAGTATCATACTATCAAATGGTTTAATTCTGTATATTTCTTGCATTTTTGTATATCTATATATATATATATATATGTATGTATGTATGTATGTATACCCAAATGTCCCCAAAACCCCCAAATTTATTTTTTCACGTATCCACGTACCCGGTTCTCGTACCCGCATCTGCATCCAAATTCAAACTGGTAACATAACTTCCAACTGATGATTTTCTGGTTTACAACACTTTGAAGATCTCAATTCTTTTAGGGAAAAAGTGGTGTGGACTGAAAAGTGTTCATAGACGAATTTGTGCATATGTAAGATCAAAACATCTATAATGGACGAATACACTTAAGGATTCTACCCCCTCAGGTTTTACCAAAATGTTACTTTGAGAAAGGTAGATCAAGAGGAAGTAACTGGAGAATGCCCCAAGATGATTGTCGCCAACAGAAATAGATGGAAATTTGAGACTAGCAAAGATTGAGGATTCATTGCCCTTGTTTCATCCTAGATACATGTTCTCACCTCCAAAAAAATATTCCTTTAGATAAAAGATAAAACTATGCTTTAAAAAGCATTGCCATGGCATGCACCTAGAAAATCTAATGGAAAAAACCAACCAAATCTAAGGTGATAGGGACGCCTTTCAACTCCACCGACACACTGATACTTTCATGCTCCTGTAGCCATGATAGTAGAAAATAAGAAAGAACTCCTCCATTAAAATCAAATGAATGGTTATGATGTTGAATTGTAGACCAACTTGCCATTGCTTTTTTAATTATGTCCTCAACATAATTCTTGCAAATTGTTTTAAGTGACTATTATGTTCTCTAAGGAAGTTAGCCATGTCAAATATCATCAAGATCATGCATGTGGGAATACATGATAGCTTAAAAAGTTACAAATTTCCCATACTTAACTAGCCTCCCATTTCAAGGGGAATGACATCTACATGCATGTGACTATGTTAAGACCTTAATATGATAATTCATTTGGTTTAATGCTGTAATACTATAAGAGAATAACTTATGCCTATGAAATAATGACTTATGCTCTGATTTAAGATTGCATCTCCATTAGTCTTTGCTGAATTGACTAGGTACACATGGGCTTGATATTGATTGCACAAAATGGAATTAGGTGTGAGATTTCTTTTTTCTTTTTGTCAATTTATGAAATTGTCTATTGAGGCATTTTGCTTTCTGCAGGCTGGCTCAGAAGCACCTTCAACTGAAACGACTGAAAAAGTGGGTGAGTTTTTAATGGCAGTTGACAATTACTTATGAAATAATTGTGAGAATTTCATATTCCTATGGCTATGGAAATTCGATATCTTTCATTTTAACATGGAGATTTGTCATTTAAAATGGAAAAAAATATCAAAGCAACTTTGTATTCTTCAATATTAGCACAATCTTTCATATAGTTTTTCTAAGGAACTATATTAGTGGTTAGAATTAATAACTATGAATAAGTAGTGCAACCAATATTTGCATCTAACCATATTAGTTGATTTGTTGAAATAGTAGGGTTAATGGTTGAATAGGAATAATGAACAATAGACAATCATTCCGATTTCAATGTGATTAAGTCAATAAAATTTTAATTAATGAAAGCAATGAAGAAGGAATATAACAAATCAACAAACTCATCAAATGCAAACCATAAACATTGGATATACATGTAGAAACCCTTGTGGGAAAAAAATCCAGCCTAAAGAGACCCAAGTTTGTATCACTCCAAAAAATATAGCACAATAATACATCCCACATATCTCTTTGATAGTAGTTTGACAAGATAAGAGTATCTCCAAAAAACCTTACAATCCATTCCCCCATGCCTTCAATATATAGGAAAATTGGAAACAAGGAATCATCAAATTGTATCCAAAACCACGAGTCAAAATAATGAGCCATGGCAAAAATCCAACATCCCCACGGTCATGGTTAGGTATCTTAGAATGATAACACTTCTTACACAGCCCTTACTTGTCATATATCATGTCATAATAGTTAAATTGACTAAGACCTCAATCCTCGACACTCCATGAGAGGGTTGATTGCCTTATCATAGCACTAAATATGTAGTATCCTACAATTGACATTATTGACCATTCTTTGTAACCTCTCCATTAAATGTTTTACACAATATTCCATTTCTCTTTGGGAATAATGTAATGACGCTAACCAGCCATTTCCCTCGATTTTACAAATATTTCTCAAGCAGATTTAAACAAATACATTCATGCAATAAACTATGGAATTCAGCAGTAATTAACCAGCATTTCATATTCCATTAAAATCCTCAGCAACATCGTTGTGTTATAAAATAACAATGGGATTTCTCACAATCCAAATCTGAACTCAACATGCAACATAATAACAATTAACAGAAAAGAACTTGTGAATACAATGGCGAACTCTGCTGTGAATCCGCACAGTAGACGAACTAGGGCTACGTCCAATCCACCTCTTAGCCAAAAGGGTTTCCGTTCTGAAGGCTGAATTCGAAAGCTGAAGCTTCCTGATATCTCCAAGAGATAAAAATATAATATCAAAACTAAGCATCTTCAAATGAGCCTTCAATCCTTCTTTTAAAGCAATGGTTGTGACTCTTCAGTTTCCCTCTTTGTCTTTCATATTCTCACTTAAAGTCACTATTTAAATAAATATAACCCTTGGTTATAAAGTGACATAATAAAATAAAGTGAGAAATCTTCTGGCATTAAAACGGAAGACCAAATGAATTCGGATGGAGACGTGTGATAGCTTGCCGAAAAGCTCTCGGCAAGACGCTCCGAGTCCACTACTGAAATGCCAGGAACACTGAGTTCTTCCTACTTACTATAAATAGCAAGCACCCTGGAAACCCTGCGGAAACTGATCCAATTTGCCTGAAACTGAAAACACCTAGGCCAAACACCCCTCTGATCCTCTGCCAAACCTTGGTTAGCCCACCGGACCATGATAAAAGGGCTAACTATAAGGCACGAGATAATGTGCCCAAAAAGGGGACATTACAAATCATCCCTTCCCGGAGATTGCTTGCCCTCAAGCAATCAGTATCTACATGTTGCGATCAGTAATACCTGGATCCCAAACCAACCTCAGGGAAACTGCTCCACCAACCTGTCGTGTGAAACTGAAACATATATTATGCCCTGACCTGTGAAGCCATTCAGACAACAACAAAACAACATCCAGTCTAATGTCAGGATCCCAAATCACTGCAGGATCAGTCATACCAAACTGTCTTGTGTCGCCATCATCTGTGAGAAAGTCCTCAACCCAACTGAGAACCTCACTCCAACTGAGAGCACTGGCATTGCTACGGTCAGATGCAGGGAGGAACCAAACCTCACACCAATCGACTCCCTGAATAAACACTAACTGTAAGTATGTCCCTCTTGAAGCCCATAAGCAAAAGGGCCATCCATCTCTCTAGCTGGCTGAAATATCCTGATGCCCGATGCTCCCACTGAGTGGATCACCAGAACTGTCCAACTGCCATAACGCTGCCCCTCTGATCTGTTGCCCGAACTGGAGACTGTACTGAAGAGGCAAGATAAGCAGACTGTCGGACAAGGCTTCCATCTGCGAGCGAGGAAGCATCCCAAACCAATCACTCACCCCACACCTCTGCAATAATTGGAAGAGGAAGTTTTCCGTAGGTGGGCTGAATGAAAAACCCAATACATCCCATATTATGTGGCCAACATGCGATGCACTAACCAACTCTACTGGAGATCCTGAATCAGCATAAGGATTCCATAACTGTCTCTCAATACCCGGAGTCATACAATATTCACCTTGGTGTGAAAAATTCACCCCAACAAGCATAATCATCATACCAAGCTCAATAACCCCGTACTGAATAAGCTCTACCCGAACATCATCATCATGCCTAAATTATGTGGTGATAGAATTACCATAAGCATTGGATGAATTAGTATGATGGTGTAGAGGAACCGTGACTATGTGGAAAGAGGAATGATCCAAGGGATGCTCGCCAAAACGAGACATCTCACCATCAACGAGAGGTAGTGCATGGAAAGGCACATCACCCGTCCTGCCACAAGACATAATTGCCCATCTTGGACCGCTGGTGTAAAAACCACACTGCACAGCAACTGAGCTCATCCCGCTACTCCAACCTGGTGACCAAGATTCACGTCTAACAGCTGACCCTGGGTCCCAAATTCTGTAATCAACCTCATCCTCGTCCTGGGGATAGGGAATACCTTCCTCATCTAGCTCGAAGAAAGGATTATCAAATATCGAATCAGCATCCATCTCAAACAAGAAATTGTCGATCGCCTGAAAGTTATCCAACTCATAAAGAAACTCTGGATGATCCAAAGATCTTTTGGGACAGCTATCCAAGTCATAGGTCTGCTGTATGCTATTGAGTTCCTGAATCACCTCCTGAAAGAATTTGGATCTTTCCCTGTCGTCCTGTTCCCTGTACGGATTAGTGGCAACAATCTGATTTCTTGCTTCCTGAAGAGCAAGATGTGTGTGCTCCAAAGTTCCCTGAGCAATATTAAGCTCTCTATTGAGCTTATTAGCCTCACCATCCTTTGTCCTCAACTGCTCAGCATAATTTTCTGCAACCTGTAACAGGTAGTCGCGATCCGATAGTAAGCATAGATATTCTGATTTTGAAACCTCAAATGCTGTTTTGACCTCCTATAAATCTGCAACATAGGATCCATTCCTCATACCCCTTTGTCCTACCTCACTTTGAGCTTTCCTGTAAAGATCCTCAATGATCTGGTGAGTGCTATCATGGTGAACAAGAGCTGCAGTAATTGCATCGTTATCGACCTTCAGCTATCGCTGCAAGGCATGCTCCTTATCGTTATCATTTTGAGACGCATTCCCTGATTGTTCATCCACTTCATCATTATGCATACGTGATGTGCTGCTATAAAAATCACAAGATTCTTCATAATCTGTAACCTGTAGATCTAGATCTGCTGACTCTTCTTTAATCTCTCCTTCATGCATTGATTCAATATTTGAGTTACAACCTCCTGTTTTGATGTCAACCTCATAAGGCCTTTCTTGAATAACTGGTTTAGTTTTTTGTTCACTTATGGGTTGATTTAAGCTAGGTGGAAACTCTTCCTATAAATTTCTGCACCCATCTGGTGCAAGTAAATCCCGAGCCAAATCATGATACTGCTTCTTTGCCATTAAGGTCTTGCGTTGAAGCTTTGGATGAAAGTCCATGAAACTGGAGAAGGTTAAATCTCTATGAACCCATGGAGGAAGTGTGTTATACTCATCATACATGCTGAGTATTTCTGTCCTTTCATCAGGTTGTGAAATCCGGACTAACTGTTGCTGAACCTGAACAAGATCCTTCAAGACTTTCTCCAAACTCTGCATCTTGCGTGGCTAAAAAAAAAACTACCTGCCTTGCTGTTATGTTGATAACGACTGTAATGTTCCCAACCGGTTTCTACTCAACAGAATGCCTGTGGATAATTTTGTTTGCTGGAAATGATATAAGCCTCTAAAAGGCAGCATACAGTGTGAAGACTATGCCTTCGAACCAATTCTGAGATACATGTGATTGTAAAATTCCATTCATTTCTATTGATGAATTTCTAATCCATCAATAGTTTTAAAAGTCTCCCCTAACACACACTCCTAGCCTAGGCTCTTCGCTTTACTACTCCACCCAATACTGATGAAGACAACACTCAGGAGACATTTCAGCATTACGCATTCATCTCAGGCGATTTGCTGCAACTACTCCAGATTAACTGGCAGTTTCATCTCCTCCATATTCTCTACTTCTATTATTCCAGTCTATAGTGGTGCTGATATCGTAGCTATAGGCACTGTCAAATACTACAATGATGTCTTGACTGCCTCTGTTGTGCAATCATAAACTTCACACACTGGAATTTCAATTCGCATATCTCAATCCAAATTTCTCCAAGGAATAGAAGTAGGCATTTAAGAAAACATGCAATGGGATATCTTTAACAGAAATAGGATTTTTTTTATCATGCCTGTAATTTTGTCAAACACCAAGCCTGCAATCTGAAAGGCTCACCTCTATCAAGAATACACAATGACTACTTGATTAGAAATATCAACCAACTCCAAGAAGAACCACGAATTTTCAGTAGTTGCTCGCACCTTCAAGAAAAAGTTCACATTAGAGGGTAATTTCCATGTCCAAACAATGAATTCCTTGAATCAGAATCCATGCTAATAAACCATACCATTTATGATGAATGCATAGGGCAATAAATACGGGCCAATAGATAAACAATGCTTCCGAATTATTCAACACGTCAACTACACGCACTCTTCCTATTCAAATATATAAACCTTGCATTCAATATTTCCATCAAATTGGAGTTACAGCAGATAGAATTCTTGTTTCTCCATGGCAGTGAGTATTATTTCATCGGCCAAGCACTTAATAAATATTTAATCGAACACGGAACCCACCAATATTTCTTATACAAATATTGCTATCAGTGTTTGTTGAGAGAATTAAAAAAAACGCACAGGGGAGTCTTGGAATTACTCATAATGGCATCGGTTTGATTGTTCACTTGCTCGTATTCCAATTCCAACCCTTGACTCTTAAACATCTTATGAAGACTCGACTTATTTACATATGTGGCCTCCAATCTTCAATCCAACTGAATACCACTCCCGACAGGTAAGGGAAGTGATGGAGTGAGGAGCCCGCGTGCTGCTGTTTGGAGGTGTCGTTTAAAAGCCCGAATATTTCTTTTAACAATATGCGATAGCTTGTATTTATCCACCGGCAAAAAACACTCAAATATTTCTTTTGCACTATAGACTTTAGCGCAAATGTTATTTTTGCTTCCCACGAATATAAATTTCTATTAAAAACGCCGCTTCAGGATGCTCGATAAAATAATAAGACTTTTGTTTTAATTTACGGCATATTCTCAATCCAATATTGGACGCCACTTAAAAAAAAACCACCGACGGTAATATGTTCTCCTTCCACAGGATGGTTGGAGTGGTGGAAACTGCCCGCGTGGCTGAGGAGGGTGACGTTACTGGAGCCCACGTACAGACTGCAGACTTCTTCAGCTGCCAACTGCTGGACCCGCGATACTTTACGCAGCTGGGGGACTAATGTGCTCCCATGTTTAGTGTTTATAACTTCTCCCGTAAGTTGAGGATACTCACGCTACTCTGGGATTAATGCCAAGTCATTCCCTTATAACTCCTGCTGGTCAGGAAAATAAATATCTGTACCTTGGAATTGAAACCACTCTTCTCAAATCAAATAAACTTATCATGCAAACGCAGATTCTGGGAAGTGCTTAACCTGGCTTGCAGGGAATAAAACTGATTTCAACTGGTCTATCGATCTTTGAATTGAAATCACTCTTCTCAAATTAGATAAACTTCTTCAGAACTCCAAATACCTTAACTTCTTTTATTTCAAAAACACGGTCTGTCAAATTTGTCTCATACCAAAACTCTGATAAACCCCTTTTGGAGAATTGTTTCTGAATAAACTCCACAGGCTGGCAGGAAAACCAGCTCTGATACCATTGTAATGACCCTAACCGGCCATTTCCCTCGATTTTACAAATATTTCTCAAGCAGATCTAAACAAATACATTCATGCAATAAACTATGGAATTCAACAATAATTAACTAGCATTTCATATTCCATTAAAATCCTTAGCAACATCGTTGTGTTATAAAATAACAATGAGATTTCTCACAATCCAAATTTGAACTCAACATGCAACAGAATAACAATTAACAGAAAAGAACCTGTGAATACAATGGCGAACTCTACTGTGAATCCGCACTGTAGACGAACTGGGGCTATGTCCAATCCACCTCTGAGCCAAAAGGGTTTCTGTCCTGAAGGCTGAATTCGAAAGCTGAAGCTTCCTGATATCTCCAAGAGATAAAAATATAATATCAAAACTAAGCATCTTCAAATGAGCCTTCAATCCTTCTTTTAAAGTAATGGTTGTGACTCTTCAGTTTCCCTCTTTGTCTTTCATATTCTCACTTAAAGTCACTATTTAAATAAATATAACCCTTGGTTATAAAGTGACATAATAAAATAAAGTGAGGAATCTTCTGACATTAAAACGGAAGACCAAACGAACTCAGATGGAGACGTGTGATAGCTTGCCGGAAAGCTCTCAGCGAGACGCTCCGAGTCCACTTCTGAAATGCCAGGAACACTGAGTTCTTCCTACTTACTATAAATAGTAAGCACCCTGGAAACCCTGCAGAAACTGATCCGATTGGCCTGAAACTGAAAACACCTAGGCCAAACACCCCTCTGATCCTCTGCCAAACCTTGGTTAGCCCACCAGACCATGATAAAAGGGCTAACTATAAGGCACGAGATAATGTGCCCAAAAAGGGGACATTACAAATAAATAAATAATAAATAAATCCTCTTCCTCACATGGGTGTTGTAATGTCCCTTTTTCTGTCCATTCCAACATTTTTGGAAACTCTGACTTTCTTGGAGAGTGCTAGCTTTATTAGGAAGGTAGTCTAACAATTACAAATAGTTCTTAGAGCCCAGATGAGTACAATGGTACTTTTGTGTGCAGATACGACATTTTTGGAGCATTTCACATTTCTTGGAGAAGTTCATAATTTTGGGAGAGAACCAATCTTCATCTAGATTGACTTCCTCAACACTTAAGTTATTGGTAGTGTGGTCCAAATTCATGTTTGGGCTTTTTAATATTTTTTCGTAACTTTGGTGGTTGTGCGGAAAATAATTAAATTATTAGATGGTTAACCATTTAAGTTGTTAAAAAGTGGAAATTAAAGGACAATTTATACATAATTAGTTAAAAAGACAATTAATATTATTTGGAGGGAAAAAGTGAATATTTGATAAAAAGTAAATTTTAACTACTTCAGGTTTCAATGGAAAAGGATTCAAAACATAAGTTTTGGAAAAAGAGGATTCATACAATGATTATATATTTCCAAAAAACTCCTGTTTGTAGAGCTTTGGTTCAACTTACCTTGAGGACAGAAACCCTCTTGATTTATTTAGGAAGTGGAAGATTAAAACCTTTTGATTCTCATTGTTGGCTTCATATAGAGGTCAAATTTTGTGATGATTGTAGGGAATATGTATGGAGAATTTCATTGATAAGAAAAATACAAATATATATATATATATTTTTAAATACTTTGGATGGATATGTATTTATGGGCCACTACTTCAGAGTAAGGAAATCCTTATATTTATGGGAATTTGTATGGAGAATTTCATTGACAAGAAAAACACAAAAATATTTATATTTTTCAATACTTTGAACGGATTTGTATTTATGGGCTACTACTTCAGAGTGAGGAAATCCTTATATTTATATCCATATTTGTTGATTTTTAATAAAAGAGGAGGCCATATAGTCTCAGCTATACTTTTGGCCTCCTTTCACACTTTATTCCAAGGTTAAAGGCTGCGTTGGGAGTTAGTGGGCTTATCATGGGAAGTGGATGCAACTAGTGATTGACTTATGTTGTCATGTCCCCAAACTCAGGACTTCAAAAATATGCGATTTGATAAGTTTTAATTAAAGATTAAAACGTATGAGTAGCCACCGTTTTTGAGGTGGATAAAAGAAGTATGATGCATACTATAAGTCCATAGTCAAAATTATCAGTAAGCGACCCCATCATCATGTGATCACCATCATGTTGTGCACTGCATTTAGTTAGTAAGTTACATGTGCAAATACCATCAATCTACATGCATCCATCCATGTCACCATCATACATTCCATCATATACATATGCATAACAATCGTAACTGTCATACATACGTATACGATAGATGTATAACCATGTCATACATAGATACATCTATATTGATGTAATTGTATCCATAAAATGATCATGCCATCTCATTATAACATAGGCCTGCATATAGAATTACATCATTGCCACATATCATAATTGCCTTGATCATAATCACATTGCATTATCACTGCATAAGTATATCTGTATCATTACTTAATCATAATTGCATTGATTCATACCATAATCACATTGCATTATCGTGTACTTCCGCACTTAGCCGATCCACATATTTATTGCACTTGTCATTGCATTATCGTGTGTTTCCTTGCTTAAGCCGATTCTCATAATCGGGCTTGTCTATCAATGATAACCAACATATGATTAATGATTATCACTGCAATAATCATTCTGATTATTCATTATTGCGATGATTAATGGTGACTCTTCATTATTATTATGTTGAGAGGTGACTATTCCATCGCGCCTCTTCCATGGATCGAACATGTATATATGGGAGATCGTATCAATTGCAAAATCATCGAATATAGAACTCAGAATATAAAATAAAGAATCCCTTGTGGATCGCTCTGTTTAGAGCAGCCGATTGCTAACAGCAATCCCAGCTGCAAGTATTTATTTGCATATCAGAGACGACATCATCTCAGAAGCATAATCATGTAAAGATATATCAGAGACAGCTTCCTTGTTCAATGCATAGAGATAAAGATGAATCAGATACAACCTGTGCAATACTGCATTGTTATTGTACCTTATAATCTCTATATTGCATGTAATTCATTGTATATCAGAGACAACATTGCCATCATGTCAGACAACCTGTATATCATCGTGGATCTATTGTATATACCAGAGACAGGATTTCAGGTTAAATCAGATACAACCCTTGTATATTGTGATCATTGTTATGCAATTATCCTCTTATTTTGGCATTATATGCATTTGGAATTAATAGTCATTAACTATAAGTTATCTTTCATTGTAAATTGAGCATCAAGTAAGCATTTTGTTATCAGCAATTTGAGTTATATTTATAGAATTGTTGAATTTCACGTAGTGTCTCATTAGATAAAAAGGGACATTACAAATTGGTATCAGAGCCAAGAAACTGCCAGCTTGTGGGATGAACATTCAGATTAGTAGAAAATGGAAGCAATTGAGAATTTAGTTTAATAAGAAGCTTCAAAATATGGGAAAAGATGAGAAGTCTGCAAGCACATGCTTTAATGCATGGTCAAGAAACACACAAAAGAAATTAGATCAATTGTTGGTATTACTAACACCAACCAATAACAATCACAGAAAACAAGGAGAAAAAAGAGAAAAGGATGAATATTCAAAACATCGTTCCCTTAAATTTAGACCAATGCTCCCTACTTTCCTTCCAAACGAAGTAAAACGTGAAAGCAAAGAACCCATTGTAGTCAACCTACGAGATCAATGGCGACAGGATTGGTTAAAGGGAGGTCTTCAAGAGGATATATCCCTAGAGGACTACATAGAGATAAGGGTCAAGTTTTCACCTAAGAAGCAAATAAGTCATCTCTTGGACTCGAGACGGGAAAGTAGATAACATGAACATCTTGAAGAACAAAAGATCAATGACTGCAATACAAAAGTCTTACACCTCCATTCCTCACAATGATTGTTAGCAAAGACACTGAAAGTGACTACATCAAAAGGAGGCACCATTACAAACCATGAGACCCTAAGATCGATCAAAGCAAAAGATGAACATCCAGCCTCACAAAGAACAATCAATTTCTCGCAGGACCCCATCGCAAGTAAGAATACTTTGATCATAAAGATCACAAGGTTACACCTACTCCATCTTCTATCAAGGATAACATAAGACTGAATGGCACCCATGGCTGTTCCCTACATCCAAATAGGTACATGACGGCCTCTACCAAGTCAAGAAGTGACAAAGAAGATTTAGCATTCATGGTTGAGAATGAAGAAAGTAAAGCTTCTAATACAAATAAATCAGTCACTTCATGTATCAAGTCTCATAAAATTGGAGTTGATAAACAAAGGGATTTGATGTTAAAAATATGGAAAGGTAAAATACCAAGGTTAGTAAGCAAAGATAGAGGAACATTTACAAGTCATGAAAACCCAAGGTCTTTCAAAGAAAGGGAGACGACATTGCCTAGAAGACACACCATGATAATTAAACATCTCATGAAGCCTAGTGACAACAGAAGAAAGGATGGTAATATGAAATATTGTCCGCAGAAATCAGATAAAGAAGAAGAAGCTATTCTTGGGAGAGATGAACACAAGGCTTGGGACCCCGGTACTCCCTTAACCAATCAATTTTGGAGACAAGGTTAGAGTAAAAGGATACAACCTAACAAAAATAACACTAAATATTCTTTCATCAAGTTACAAAAAGTTACAAATCAGATTAGGACTACTACATATGATAGTAGAAACAATGATTGCTACCAACTTTCCAAGTTATTCATGATTATAGGTGGGAATAATGGAGACCATCCTCTTGAATTCGTGAGGAAGGATGCCAAGAGTTTGATTCTATGGATATCTTCAGTGAAGATAAAGTGTATGCGGCAGTGGATGACTCATCTTAAGCATGATCAACTGCCAGACTACTTTGAGAACCATTGGTGCTTTAACTTTTGGGACATGAAAATCAGAATCCTTGTGTTGAATGAATGGCACAACGAGTTCAATGACACGAAATAGCAGATGTATGTTGAATCCTTCTACATATTCACTTGGGATCCCGGAATCATCACATCAATATAAGAATGCTTGTGGGCAAGCATTTTCCAAGAGGGGGAAACTGTCATGTCCTCAAATTCAGGACTTCAAAAATATGAGATTTGATAAGTTTTAATTAAAGATTGAAACTTATGAGCAGCCACCATTTTTGAGGTGGATAAAAGAAGTATGATGCATACTACAAGTCCATAGTCAAACTTATCAATCAACGACCATTACCCATCATCATGTGATCACCATCATGTTGTGCACTGCATTTAGTTTGTAAGTTACATGTGCAAATACCATCAATCTACATGCATCCATCCATCCATGTCACCATCATACATTCCATCATATACATATGCATAACAATCGTCATTGTCATACATATGTATACAATAGATGTATAACCATGTCATACATAGATACATCTATATTGATGTAATTGCATCCATAAAATGATCATGCCATCTCATTATAACATAGGCCTGCATATAGAATTACATCATTGCCACATATCATAATTGCATTGCATTATCACTGCATAAATATATCTGCATCATAACTTAATCATAATTGCATTGATTCATACCATAATCAGATTGCATTTTTGTTTGCTTTGACACTTAGCCAATCCACATATTAATCACACTTGTTATTGCATTATCGTGTGTTTCCACGCTAAGCCGATTCTCATAATCAGGCTTGTCTATCAATGCATAACCAACATATGATTAATGATTATCACTTCAATAATCATTCTGATTATTGCGATGATTAATGGTGACTCTTCATTATTATTATGTTGAGAGGTGACTATTCCATTGCGCCTCTTCCATGGATCGAACATGTATATATGGGAGATCGTATCAATTGCAAAATCATCGAATATAGAGCTCAGAATATAGAACTCCAAGCTGCTGAGTCTGAATCTCTGGCAATCCGAGGACAAGCTCGTCACGAGCAAGTTGAGAGAGATAGCGTACATTTAAGTGCCCATAACGCTGATGCCAAAGTGAACTCACAGAAGACTGCCGAGCAGCCATAGCAAGGTGTTGAGAAGTACCAGAATCTGCAAGTCTGAAAAGACCATGATCCTCAAGACCAACTGCAACAACAGACTGAGTCTCCCTATCAGTGATGGTGCACTGATGTGAACTGAAGGTGATATCCAACCGTGGAGAGTGTCGCAGCATCTGACTGATTGAGAGTAGATTTAGTTCCATCCCTGGAACGTGGTACACATTGAGGAAAATAAGATTCCTCCCAGCAGGCTGATTCTGAATGTTGCCTTGGACGACAACAGTGTACTCTTCCCCTCCACCAAAAATAATTGGATCTAAATAAGGCTTGTAGTCAGTGAACCAGTCTTTACAGTGGGTGAAATGACGAGAGGCACCTGAATCAATGTACCAGGCAGACGACTTGACATGATCTGCTGGTCTTTTAGCCATGAAGACATAAAAGGCAGATTCTGTCTGCTCAGTGTGCTTTGTGCTGTTCGCTTTGGGCTGCGAACCAGATTGCTTAGTTTGTGTAGCTAAGCGCTTCCAACATTCAACCTTCATGTGACCATACTTGTAGTAGTAGTTGTATTGAATGTTCTTTTTCCTGGAGCCTTCTGATGCTGGAGCAGAGGGCTTCTGTTGAGAATGAGACTTGCCCTTATCCTTCTGAAAGGATTTAGTAGCAAAGGCTTGCTCAGTGGAGGTGGAGTTGGAACTACTACCAATCTGTTGTTTCCACCTATCTTGCTGAAGCAGAAGTGTGCAGAGATCAGTGAACTTCAGATCAACACCAGTAGAAGTGATGTTGAGAGTCTCGATAAAATGCTCGTAGGGCTTGGGTAAAATGCTTGTCACGTTTTGAGGGTTATTACCACAATGTCCTCTTCCTCCATCTTGCTTCCAATGGCAAGCAACTGATCACGGATGTCCTGAATCCGATTCAGGTGATCCTGGAGTGATTTCCGCTCATCCATGATAATAGAAAACAAAGCGTTCTTGAGAAAGGAGGCCCTGCTTTTCTCTGAAGTCTCATGTAGGTTTTTGAGATGCTCCCATATCTCGACAATTGTTTTGCCGGATGAAATCCGAGGGAGATGATCATCAGCCATTAATAATTTGAGAAAGATTACTGCCTCCCGATTCTTCTGGTCATAGGCAACCTGATCAGGACCAGCTGTAGTCGGACGCTTAGTAGTACCCAGAACCACATGATCTCTGCCACGATATTTGAAGATGGTTAACATCCGTTGCTTCCACGTGCTATAATTTCGACCATTAAACCTTTGATTTCCCTCGAGCAGAAGATTTGTCAGTGATGCCATGGTACGAATTTCAGTGAAACACATGTAGAACTGAGAAGACACGTACTTCGAGGCGAAATGCTAGAAGACCCAGAAAGAATGAAGTGGTACTTAGAAGAGAGCTCGAAAAACCCAGAAGGAATATGTTGTCAGATTTTGGATTCGCTGGCTTGAAAATTGAGGCACCCAGAAAAAATAGACAACCCAGTTGAGCTCTCAAAAAACCCACCACAAATCTGCAATGTGATTTTAAATTTGACACGGAAAATGAGGGTTTCGAAAGAAAGCCTAGCCGACAACTCCGAGCTTTTTAAATTAAAAAAAAATGCAGAAGAGAGTCAATCAAGCACACAAAAGGCTGAGAATGCAAAAAAGATTTGTAGAAGACCAAGAGAGAGGCGTCAAGCCCTAGTCGCGAGCCGTCACGTTTTTTGCAAAAAACGCGAAAAGACTGAGCCGCAAACAAAAATCGCAAAGTAAGGCCGTCGCTTGCATAAATGGCGTCTTGAAACAGACACCAACAAAGAAGATCAAAGGGTAGCCTTGTTTTAGATCAGGATGGCGTTGCACGGGCACAAAATGAAAAAGAGAATAGCCATGCGCGGGAGTAGTAGATAAAAAATGCGAAAACGTGTCGCGGGCCACAAAGAAGCCAAAGAAATGGCTAAAAAACAGACAGAAACTAGGCGCGAATTTTGCAGAGACGATGGTGTCCAAGCCGAAGGAAGAAAATCCAACACAAATTTTGTAGAATAATTTCAATGAGGAAATTAGGTGTCGAAAATTGTTGAATGCCAAAGTAATTTCGAAAATTTTTGAATTGATAGTTTCATAAGAAATTATAACTTTTTCGAAGAGAAAAAAGACTACCTTAGCTCTGATACCATATTACGGGAAGAATTGGTAAAATTCTTGATGTTATTAACAGAGATCGAAAGATCAATATATACAAAAGAATGAACGATGTTTCCTTAGGAAACAGTCGTAAAGAATAGAAACATTCTATTCTAACTAGCAGAAAACTAAATATTAGAAAGATTCTAATATTTACAATAGATTAACAACAGTTAAATAGATAACCATTAATAGAAACGAACTATTATTGTAATAGAACCCATTTGACAAAAGAGTTTTCATCTTTAGGTAGAAAAATGAATATACATTCGATCTTAAGAGAAATGAGGTTTGATATTAATAATTGATAACTTTCTTTAGTTCTCAATTCCTCTTTATATAGGCACTTGAGGAAATTATATTATTTTCTTTTTCTCCTTTTCCCTCCAAAACTTTATTTTTGAAATGTTTCTAAAAATATTTTTAATTAACATTACTTTTGGATCCTAGTCTTAGTGACACATTATAATTTTTTTTCTATGTTATTGGTTTGGCCCCTCCTATGCCCAAATTCGGGTCCGGTTTGTACTCGGTTCAGACTCGGAGCTGATTCGCCAGACAACTTTTCATGGTGCATACGAACAACTGCACATTTGTTCCTAACAAATTCGCTTGAACTCATGGTGTGTGGGACAAAAATTGTGTATCCTACACCAAACCCAGTGTATTTACCTCTATATAATCTCTTTGTGCAAATCTTTGGCTCTCTTGGCATTATATTGGACGTTGTTGGGTAAGAAGATGAGCATTCCATCAAAGGTGTTAAAGTTTAGGTTGAATAGGAGATTTTGGAAGGCCTTTTTTCTTGAAAGGCCCATATCTTTATTGCCACATTATGAATTGCCGGATTGTGCTTTTGATAATTCACGGAGATGAGTGCAAATGGGAGTGGGATAGAGTGTATTACGAGATTGCAGAATAATGTGAAAAAGATTAAATATATTCTATTAATAAAATTAATTATTAATAATTAGGATTTTTTAAAATAAATTATTGCTATTACTTAAATTAGTTTTAATAATAATATTATTATTTTATAATATTTTTTATTTGATCGCTGATAATAATATTTTATTAATAAAAAGTTTGATACAAGAAAGTTAAACAGGCATCCTTGCCACTGACTAACTGAACCTACTTCATCCAACCCATACTACTATTAACCATCCTCCCATTACAAAGCTAAATGCCCATACTGCTACAAAATTTGAGCACACTATGGTAGTAAAACCAAATATACTGGCATTAATTTCAGCCACTATGCCCTCTAAATTCTAACTATAAGCTGCCCATTTAAGATTCACAAAATGGGCCAGCCATTAACTGGTTCGAATCCTTTAAAAAACAACAAGAACCCCAACCCTAGGAGCTACTAGGTTGAACCTTCTTAACCTTCTGAATTTCTTTAGACATCGGGGATCCATTGGGGATGAAGAGCCCCCCTTTAATTTGCAGCTTCGACTTCTTGGCAACTCAGCTCTCCCTTTCCTTCATTCTCTTCTCTTCCTCTATTTGCTGCAGATGCCCCTTGAGAAATTCCCACTTGTCCCTCCCTTCCTTAATCCTCCTCTCCTTGCTCGTGGTCGCACTCCAAACAAGAAATGGCTTTTAGGTCTGCCTTGTGCCCTCCACGAACCTCCAGTTTCCCTCTGCAACTCGGAAACCAAGCCTTGGTTGAGCTACCGCTAGCATGGGAATCATTCCCCCGGTCCACTTTGGTTTAACACGTTGCATTACCCATAAAGTTTCCTCTTTCGTCCCCAATTGTAATGCCCATGCGAACATTGTAGAGGCCACATCAATGTTTAATTTGTATCTGTGTTCTGCGGTGAAAAATTCTTCTCCCAACAACAAATCCAAAATCTCCCAAAATTATGGGCTATCAAGCTGAAAATTTCTTTTCATTCTTCTCCTGGTAAGCTCCCCCATGAAAGGTTTTTGTTGCTTGGAGGTTTTTAGTGTGAAATTCGCCTCCATTATGCCCTTCTTACCACAGATACACGCCAAACACCTGGCACTACAAACAATACTAGCCTCTCCAAATGGCGGCGAGTCTGCCTCGTGTTGACTATGTTGTTCTTTCGGAGTTCTAGACACTTCCGATGTGAATGAATACCAATGTACTCTTTAAATCTTCTAGAATCTCTCCCCACATGTGAATTTAATTCCACTTGCCATTTCATTATCTCTTTCTAGATTCCTCCACCCACCTTATACAAACAATAAGATTTGTAAAGCTTGCTTCTTCATAATTAGATTCTAATGGCCAACAAGGAAAGAGGTAACTTTGCACAATTCAAATTCAAATTTGGGAATAGCCCTCATGCTTCGGGGAGTGGCAGCTTGCTTATCAGCACTGCCATGCATTTACTACTCTATTGATTTAGGAGCTATCCTTAGTAGTTCTCGGATCCAAATCGAGCCACTCCCCTTCAATGCCCTGGAAGTCTTCGATTACCTCTTCTCTCCCCTGCTCTTTCAGTCTCACCCCTATCTTTGTCATAGTATCTACTCTCTCATTTCCTCCTTTCTTCATGTGAGTAACTTTGAAGCCCTCAAAGAAATCAATCATTGAACTTATCTTTATTTATAAATTTATTGGGATACCATACATTTGATTCCCTTTTCATTATTGCTGTGACAATAACCTGCAAATCACCCTCCGAATAGAGCTTTTTAATTTTAAACTGCTTTGCCATTTTAATAGCTAGGAGAGCCGCTTGGACTTCAGCTTCATTATTTGTTCCCTCTGCCAAATTCTTAGCCCCACTACAAGGATTTACCTGTCCAATCTCTGATCACAAATCCAACTCCACTTGGTCCCGAGTTGCCTTTTAAGGCCTTGTCAAAATTGACTTCGATGCATTCTTTCTCTGGAGGGCACCACATCTACTTTACAACATCCATATGCATATGATTAACCCTTAAAGGCCCCTAAGTAGGCTTTATTATTTTATAATATTATATACTATAATTACCTTTATTAATATTATATAAGGTCTATAAATATTATGATAAAAAATATGAAATATGTATATTATGTCTTATATTCTTGATTTGAGGGATATATATATACATGTTTTCTAATTTTTATTTGTTTTTGAAGGGATGAACCCAAAAAGACACGCACCCCAATAATTCTTTTGACCAACCCCTTGAACCGAACCCTCAAACCCGAACTAAGACTGGCAACTTAGCTTTTTTTAATAATAAAACATAAGTTGCTTTTCATAAAGTTAGTTTGTATGACAGTTTAGGTTAAATTAATAAATTATTTTTTGTGCAACACCCTATTGCCTATGGTAAATCAAAATGATAGGCTAAGGGTCTTCTGATGACTTGTGCTTGGAAAGGGGACCTGAAACAAGAGTTCCACAAATATTATGTCTTAAATTAACTATTCTATACCTAAACAATATTTGATTATACAAGTAATGTATCTATAAATAATGAATAAATCACCTCTGATTTAAATTTTCACTGAATAATTATATTAATTGAAACAAAAACTTGTTACCAAAATTTCCCACTAGTTGTACTCACCTAAACAGTTGTAAGTTTATAAATTTTACTGAATTAAGACATAAATTTTACATCCACAACATCTAAATCCTAATGCACCAACCAAGTATGAAATGGTAAAATTACCATAAACTAAAATTTAATGTCGTGGATCAATGGTGCCACATTCTTAATCTTATCAATCCTTCCAATTTAGAATGTGACCATATAGGAAATGACAAATTACCCAACACTAACCTAATATAATTATATGGAAAGTGTCCTAGTACTACATTGCTAGTACAGTCAACCTTTTCAATAATACCACATTAATAATCATTTCAATTTTTTACAAGCTAGTGATTATTGCAGGCTACATAGTAAATTTTTAATATGTCTAAAAAATGTGTTACTTTTATGCTAAGTTGCCAGTTCGGGTTTGAAGAACTGGTTCGTCGGTACGGCAAAATTTTGAAATGGGGTTTGGATTCGTTAGTACAAAAACATGTAAAAATTATTTATATATGTGTGTGTGCGCGCGTGTGTGTGCGCAGCCTAGAAGCATGAATTAAGATTAGTGAAAGATCCCCTATCCCGGTGATCTAGGAATTTACTGTATATTTCAGAATTTGAATCTTTGTCTAATGTTTGGTATCTTGGAAGGGTCTTGGCTGAATTCTGATTACTTGTCTTTTCCTTGTGTTTTCTTTTAGTTTTTGGAGTTTTTTGAAATTAAAGCAATTACACAACAAATGGAAACTAAATAGCATTTATTAAAATGTAAACACAATCTACAATTATTATATTTCTGAATTCTTAAACAACACATACCTGGTTTATCCAGCAATCTGATATATTGGTTTCAAGAAAAGATCAGAACAAGCATACAATATTGTCCATGACAAAAATAAACACCAGCTAGGTAAGAATGCTTGGTGTGTGCCCCAAATCTGAAGGAATTGCTATGATAAATCCGCCAATGCCTCAATGAGTGCTATGCTGCCCAACAATGCTGAAAAAGCCTTCCTCTAAACCCCACGTGAGCTTCTGGTGTAAAACACCCAAAGCCAATAAGCTGGCCGCCAAGCTGAAACTGATTCTCTCCAATATATAATGCCAATACCTAATCGATCACTTCCTCTGATCATCCAAATGCAATAAAATACCAAGCTGATTACCAATGATTGCCGAGGTTTGCGTCTCAACAGTCACGACTTGAGGGTTTCGTCCGAAGCCACCAATTGCCCTCCAGAGCAATTCTACAATTCAAAAGTTTCGAAAATGTTCAATAGCTAATGAGAAATTAGGTCTCCATCTCCTTATATCCCCTTCCAAGTGTAAATCGAACCCTAACACAAAATTACACTTTGCACTTTAAATAAAATATAATAAAATAACATTTTCCCAATTAAAGTTGTCCAAACTATAGGAAAAACATTACTTTATTAAAATGTCATAGCTCAAGGTGCCAAAAAGTCTCCGGATAGTGAAAATAGTTTATAATAATTCGAGACCTTTCCAACGAGCTATAACACAAGGGCACACCTGACCAAAAGAAGCAATTATCCCCTTATTACTCCGAAAAGGCTATATAAATAACCTTATTATAAATTATTTAATCACTAACTTAGGAAATATTTAAATATATTAAAATATTTCCCCTTTTGTCTCTGATAGCCCAAATCAACCAAATAAACATGAAATTGACCATGTCACCTGTCTGTGACTTATACCGAATGAGATAGGTCAACTAGCAGTCCCTTCCCTAAAATCTAGGGATGCTCCTAGAAGTTAGGAAACCAATCCTGTTGCACTGAAACTGACACCAATTGAAGGGTCATGAATAATCTCACGATGGCAACTATCATGACCTCTAAAATTTAGGGATATTCCCTAAAATCTAGGAACTGCTCCAAACTGCCTGTAAAGCCAAAATCTGGCCACTGTATGCACTGAATGAGTCCCTATCCATCTCTGCTAGCCTACGAGACTCCAGTGATAGGCCACTCCTCCCTCTCTGATGTCCACTCTAGAAAGGGGACATGACAATTAGAATGTCACATAGTATCATAAAAACAACAAAAACAACATAAACTTGTAATCAAAGATTCAAAATATTAAAATAATAATATTGAGTTCAAGTATCATTGTTTTAACCATAGATCAACTTGTTGCAGACTTATCGGCGATAAGTGAAGTTATTGCGATAAGTTATGCGCTGCGACAAGTTCTGTAACTTTCGTGCGAACTTATCGCGCCGAAAAGTTCCCAACTTATCGCCCAAAATATCGGCGATAAATTACAAACATATCGTGATATTTGCCAAAAATATCGGCCGTAGTCCGCTTATAGGGACCGACGGCCCAGAAAAGGTGAAAAGTGATCATGCATGCAGTTTTCAATGCATTTTCTATTTTCTTCTATCTCAAATCTGTTGATATCTGCAATTTTTTCCTTTCTAGCTTCCCTTAGGCGGAAAACAAGTGTTATATCCATAGCTATGGAGGTTATGAGAGTTGCATCTGTTGTTAAGTCCAATGCTTCTGGCTTGTTGAGGTTGAAGACACCGAAGAAAGGCATGAATTTGAGGAAAAAGTATGTGGGCATCAAAGCGAGATATGGAGATTATGACTATTTTGAAGGGCCGAGCATGGTAGACGCAAATATGTCCGTTCTGAGACGGCGAGTGTACGAGCTGAAGTTGCAAGAAAGCTGTTATTCCCCTCCTCAGGAATGAATGGAATGGGAGAAAAACATGCGTTCTGAATATTACTCCCCTATTTCTCAAGCGATTGGAGTTTTGCAGTGGCGGTTAATGAGCAGTAGGCCCAGCATTGCTTTGGCTACTTTGAGTTTGGTTTTAATGGGCGTGGGCACCTCAGTCAGTTTTAGTCTGCTTATGGCGTGGACTAAGGTCGATATGTTTCTCCACAATTGATAATAAGAGAATATTAGGATAAGAACACACAAATTCTTTTATTATTTATCCAGAATTCAAAACGTTTCAAGGGCTTTGTGTTGCTTTGATGGGCTCTTATGTAAATGACTCTTTATTCTAAATTATGATATTATTATTATTAGTAAATCCAAATACATTCATTGTTTTCATTCTAGTGTATTTCATAAGAAATGAAATTGTTCACTATGAACTTTTTTTTTCTAATAATTACACATTTATAGTAAAATAATTATGTAATTTCTAATATAATTTTATATATTTATTTCTGATTAAAATTTTACTTTTGAATTATGAATTATCAAAACAAATGATAATTTTTATATACTTGGTTTATGTACTTGACATTTATTGAATGTTTTACAAAGACAATTTGCTATCTTAAGTTTTCTTCAGAGTTTAGAGTCTTTAGACTATCACACTATGGTTATCAGCCATCAGCAATCCACATGAGGATGCAATTTTGTATCCTATTTGCATTTATATATATCTAGATCAGCTTGTTTGGTTTGTTTACTCATTAGATGCATCTGCTTATTGAATTTTGCAAAAAAAAAAGCATTTCTAATTAAATTTAAGCAAGTTTTAAAGTTCCCGATATTTTCCCGATAAGTTTTTGACTTATCTCCGATATTTTCCGATATTTTTTTTTTGCCCTCGGCGATAAGTGGCCGATACCAATAATTTGAACTATGGTTTTAACTTTCAACATTTGGAACTTTATACTAAGTTTCAATCGTCTAAGGGCACGTTTGGGGGCTGGAATTAGACTGGAATTGGCATTATCTAATTCCGGATAATGCCAAATTTAATGTTTGGGTCCATGAATAAAAATGGAATTGGAATTACGAAATTCGGATTTTGCCCCAAATGGGCATATCAATCTTCCACCTAAATAGGTGGAATTAGAATTTCAATTACAACTCTAATTTTTACAAAAGCAAATTTAATATCTCGTCGGATCTGTGACATGATAGATGTGTAAATGTGTGTATGTGTGTATATGTGCGTATATGTGTATATATACACAAATGTGTGTATATATACACAAATGTGTGTATCTGTGTGTATGTGTGTATATATACACCAAAGTTCCATGACTCGGACCCGCCCATGACTCGGCAATGTCGACTCAACCCACGACTCGCCTATGACTCGACAACGACTCGACAAAATGAAAAACAAATATTTTTTAGGATTTAAAACTTGTTTTAGGCACCCATTATTGAGTAAAGCTTAAAAACACTATAACATCATCAAATAGAAGCTAATATGATCACATACATAAACATACATCCATCGCATAAGTACAAATGTAAATTGTAGCTGAAGGAAATAGAAAACATAGATATGCAGAATTATAAATAGTGTCAAATGTATAAAATCCATGAATCAACTGTTCCCAAACATATGTGTAATTTGTCTCCCTCCTAGAAATGCATCTAAGGTAGGTCCTGGATGACTGACAAGCCATAGCCTTTGCTCGTGAAGTGCCACTCTGATCAACATCAGCTGTGTTGGTTCCCAAAACAGCAGATTGGAATTATGCTTGCTCTGGCCAACGAACAGGTTTAATTCCTCAGGAACTTAAACCTCTGCAATTTAGGCTTTGATCGCCAAGGCTGGTAGGCCTAATTATA
>MU227756.1:620311-636114 GCA_018584345.1 Thuja plicata
CAAAACTTGCAAATTTGTTTTCTTGCAGCATCATGGACCTCCTTGTTCCAACCCATGCTCTCAAGCGAGGGTTGTGCACCAGGAGTAGTGCGTGGCATAAAATAATTGTCCAACTTTGATTTCCGGACTCTAGGGCCAAGGGTAAAAATGTCACTAGAAGTGCTAGCACTAGGACGAAAAGGAGGCATGGAAGAACCCTCTCCAACACAACCTGTAGATGTGAATTCGGCTACGGATGCGGATGCGGCTGTGGATGGGGATGCAGATGAACGGAGACCAATAGCATTTAACTCATCTTTTTGCCTCTCTCTTATCCAACTTCTTCATATTTTTCTAACCGGACATAACAAAAACGGATTGCCTCGGGAGTTGCCTCTAAACATGGATCAACATCATTGCCAGGTATGCCGGCAATATGGTATTTAAACCTATTGATGCCACCATGAATTTTTTTTTTACAAAATGAGCATTTTGTTTGGTTTATTTGTCTACTAGGAAAATCTTCAGTATATTTCCAAGATTCACACTTAGGAGGCATTGAGAAGAGTTAATGTTTTCTAAACTTGATGGTTGCTAACTTGCAAGCAGCTGCAATAAGACAAAATAACAGACAAAATTACAAATTTGTGCATTGTATTTTAGAAAATAAAAAAACAGCAAACCCTACGTTTTTGCTAAAAAAAATTGTAGAAGCATGTTTGCATTTTTTCCTTCAAAAAATAATTCTCTCATTGCAAACAATCTACTTCTCTCATTGCGAACAATCTACTTCTCTCAACTCATTTGGAAAGTTAAACTTCAAAAAAAATTTAAAAAAAAATGGAAAATCCATAAACATACAACAAAAAACCAACAAAATCTTCAAAATTTAACACTTACCTCTTTCAAATGAGTTGAGAAGTCTTGGAACAACTGCTATGGGCTCCTTGATACTCTCAATGCAAACGTATGTCTCCCCGAAGTGATCTTGCGCACCCCTTAATGCTCTTCTTCCTTGCTGGTTTCAAACCCTTGGCCTCTTATTTTTCTTCCTCTCACTTTTCCTCTCTTTTCTCCCAACAAGCAAAATGAAATGCCTTTTAGGGCAAATTAGAAGACACTTGTTAAAAAAAGAAGAAAAAACATGTGCTTTTTTGTTTTTTTTAAGTCATCCAAGATGATTGCTGCGGCCGGGTCATAGACCACGGACTCGACGAGTCATGGCATGACTCGCATGACTCGCGAGTCATGACCCATGACTCGTCGAGTCATGTAAATGTGTCATGAAAACCCGCTAGGGATGACTCGACCCGCAAGTCATCATAACTCGCATGACTCACGACAAGTCATGGAACATTGATATATACACGTGTGTGTATATGTGTATATGTGTAAATATGTATATATACACAAATGTGTGTGTAAATATGTATATATACACAAATATGTGTGTATATGTGTAAATATGTATATATACACAAATGTGTGTATACGTCTATGTGTAAATATGTATATATACACAAATGTGTGTATATGAGTATGTGTATGTGTGTATATGTGTATATGTGTAAATATGTATATATGCACAAATGTGTGTATATATGTATATGTGTGTATATGTATAAATATGTATATATACACAGATGTGTGTATGTGTGTATATGTGTAAATATGTATATATAGTATATACACAAATGTGTGTATATTTGTAAATATGTATAACTATATATACACAAATGTGTGTATGTGTGTGTGTGTGTAGACACACATGTGTGTATGTGTATATATACACACACCATATTCAAAAAATTTAAGAAATAAACAATGAAAATTATTTATGCATCTTCTCAGTCATCTTCCAGGTGAACCAAACGGGTCTAGCCCATATTTCGGAAATCATTTCTAGGATATGTATCTTCCAGAATTGTAGCATCTTCCAGAATTGACCATATCCAGCAATTGGTATTCCAACACCCAAACGGGAATGGATTATCTAAATCTTCTTCTTCATCATCAAAGGCATTAGTTGATTCAGAAACAGTGCCAATGCCAATGGGATCAGCTGCATCAATAACAATCTCGCTTTCCAAGTCCTCAAATGCTTATTACTTTTTCACTATAAGAGAGCTTGTTTGTTTGTAATTAACATCCTACTTGAAAAATGTTAAAAAAGTAGCTTGCAACTCCCTTCACCTATTGAAGATATTGTTTAATGTGTAAAATATGATTTATCACTTTAGAGAGCTTCCATTTAATCGGACAGGGGTCATTATCAGCAATTGGATATTAAAATTTCACGGGAAGAAATCTTGAGGGCTAGTTTATTTTGATGTAATAAATAGCTGAACTTCAGCAAATTTTGTTTTGTAATGTTAAAGATCTTTTTCAAATTCTGTAATAATTGTTTTCCGCACTAAATTATAGAATGTTTCTCAGTGGAAATGTTTCTCAGTGGAAATGTACCTGGTTCGACCTGGGTTCGGCCTGGATGAACTAGTCTGCCCGGGTTCAAACTCAGGGAGAACCCACAGGCGAACCGGACCAGAACCAAGTACCATTTCCTACCATGGCTGGTCTGGGGGCCTAGGGGGATGACTGGACATCCTAGCTTTTATGTTGTTGTCAAGTGTCTAATCTAATGTGGATTTGAGAGACCTTTGGAACCCTAGTGGGAAGGGCTAAGTTGAAGTTGAACTATATTCCAAAGATCATTTACAAATTGGAAAGAAGAAAAAATTGTATCATGATCTGCCTGTTGTACTTTTCAAAATGAAGGAATGCCTGTTTGCATTGCAGATGGGTTGCAGGTCTAAAAAATGGGAAATGGTGTATCTGTTGTGTACTTGCAATATAGCTGTGCATCCCCTCTTCAACTGTGCTTGGAAATTTTGAGTTCTCTTTTTTAAACATAAGCCCGATAGGATCACAGCACCTTGTGATTGATATTATAAAAATACCTATGAAATGATAAATGTTACTATTAAAATCAATACTAAGTTTTTAAACATCTCAATTAGAATATCTGTAAAATAATTTTGTATTCTTATGATATGCCATAATTTAATAACTGGGCTCATGAATATCACATTAGCCAGCACATCCAAAATTTTCAGAATTATAATAATGTTCTGGAATATGTTTTGTAAAATAATGCAATACATGATTTTAACAAATCAAAATCAAAATTGGAAACAAAATGTTTTTGACCTTGTTATTTGATCATTTTGACGCACTAAATGGAAGCCAAAAGAGTGCCTTGAGGTGGGACACTGCAACAATCTCTGACTCTAAACCAAAGCAATCATTTTGGAATCAAAGTATGAAAAACACTACCTAGTTTTCCTGATGCAAACTGAAAAACACCAAATATAATGAATAATAGAAAAGAAAGCAGATATCATACCATACCAAGATGAAGAAGGTCCAAATTATTACCTTTTATGTCTGCCTATGCTGCCAACTTCCACTTCCAGACATTGCAATACATTGATTCTTGTCCACAATAAATTCTCTGCTCTTGTCGCATTTGGTTTCTTGGAAAGCCACTCAACTTAAATTATGATTTGTCTATACCCTCTTTCCTTGCTTGTCTTAAATGAGTAAGATAATTACCACTTATGGTGTAAATAGGTGTAAATATCACATTTAAATCATTTTAATTTCGTCCCCCTTCCCCCCTCCCCCCTCTCTCTCTATATGTGTGTGTACACACACATACAGTACATGTATGTATGTATGTATATGTATATACACATATATGTATAATTATTAATATATACATATATGTATATTTATTATACATATACATACATATATAACATATGCAAACATACATGCATATGTATGTGTGCGTGTATGTCTATAACTATATAATATACACACATGTATATATGTAATGTCCCTTTTTATGTGATTTGAGACACTACGAAGATTTCCACAATTCTATGATTATAACTTAATAAAATACTTTATTTTTATTATCTGATTCCAATTACAGATGCTAAGTATAACATAAATGAATAGTAAGTCCAAATGCACATGCTTCCAAATCAATTAGAAGGTTGCATAACAATAATCACAACTGCTGTATCTGATATGGCAATGTTACATATGCTTAATAACTTGAATGGTTGTCTCTGATATGTGCTATTGATCCACGCTGCATATACAGGTCGATATTGGCAATTGCTATCTCTAAATGCAGAGATTGAGTACAACAATGAATGGATATAGTATAGGCTGTGTCTGATCAGTCTTTATCTCTATGCACTGTCAATGAAGCCGTCTTTGATATATCTGGGATGGATTATGCTTCTGGATGATGCCGTCTCTGATATTAATATAAATGCTCGCACCTTCGATTGCTGTTGGCAAACGGTTGCTCTAGACGAGCGATCCACAAGGGACTGTTATATATTCAAATCTATATTCAATAATAATTTCTTGCAGTGATACAATATCCATATATATACTCATGATCAACCAAGTGAAGAGACACGATGGAATGCTCGCCTCCTATCATAATAACAAATGAAGAGTCATTAATGTTCATCACAATAATCAGGATGATTATTGTGGTGAACCACTATTAATCATATGTTAAGTATTTGTTAATACCAGCCCGATTTATGTGAATTGGCTAAGTATGCAAATATACGATATTGATGGATTGACTGATTATGAATACTCATGATAATGCAAAGGTGTATACTCATGGTATGATAATGCAATGATATATGGATCACTGAGTGTAAATGCGATAACGCCATGATATATGGATCGTCTATTATGGAAATGTATGGTAGTGCAATGCAATGCAGATATGATAAGACAGCGATAATGTAATGTGATTATGACATGAGGCAATGCTGTTATAATGAGATGATTATGCAATTACATCAGGATGGATGTATCTATGTATGAGATGGGTTATACATCCATTGTATATGTATGTATGACAGTGCATGTTATGCATATGTATATGATGGAATGTATGACATGTGATGGATGGATGCATGTTTGTTGATGGCATTGCATATGAAATCTTAATGTAGTGCACAACATGATGGTGATCACATGATGATGGTTGCCAAAACCGATCATCAAGCCATTGGTCCATCATATAGCTCAGTAACTGTGGTGGTATGTACAAGTGATCATCCTTAGGTCACTTGTAGATATCATCATAGCTAAGCTGTCTACATGGTGGATGGATGCCTTGGTGAGTGCCAAGCTCCATCTATCACTAAATCATTTCTATACTATATGAAAATGCAGATTATGTACAAAGACAAGGTATGTCCTTTTTTCCCTTGCTTATTTATTTACATTTCAAAAATATTGGGATATCACAGTCTCCCCTCCTTTAAAAATGCTTGCCCACAAGCATTTGACCTTTTTGATCTTACTGGTAGCTTCTTGTAATTGAGGCATATTCGGAATGTTCCACCTTTCTTTTTGGTTATCTCGATCCTTGGCTGATGTGGCGTTTCTTTGTTTTGTAGGAAGAGAATCTCCTCGAGTCCAGAGAAGGTGCTGCCTTGTCTCATTTTGTTGAGGGTGTTCTTTAGTGAGTAAGAAGATTGTGAAACTTCACTAGTTAATGGTCTTTCAGCTTGTAACCCATATAAAGTTTATTTCTTTCCTTGATCCTTGAATTTGAAAGTTTGTTGATTGATATCCTGCTTGAAAGGCCTGATGTGTTTCATTGAAGGGAGGCCAAGGATTAATTCAATGCTTCCTAGATTGAGAATGTGGAACTTGTTGGTATAAGAGTAGTCTTCCATCTCCAAGGTAAGTATAGGGGTTATGGTGTTACTTTGTATGGATACCCCATTTGCTAATCTTATGTTAATATCCTTGTATTTGCGTTCAGGTATACAATGATCCTTAACCTATTTTTGGCTAATGAAGTTGTGTGTACAACCGCTATCTAAGAGCACTTCTATGTCTTCCCCATCAATCTGTCCTTTAATTTAGAATGTGTTGTGAGAAGGTCCTTCCAAGCTTGCTAAAAATTCTTTTTCATCTGAATCTTCTTCATAGCTTCCTTTGTTTGATAGGTTTCTTATCAAATTCTTCTTCGATCTGGAAGAACGGATTGTCGTAAATCATATTTCCTTTGAATTCAAAGAGGGGGTTTTGTGTGGTTTTATCATAATCATTTATCTGGATGTTCTCTTCCTGCCTCAGACAGTGCATCCCTTGATGAGTTTCCCTTTTAAGCGGGGGCGGGGGTGTGTCTTTAGATGGGTCCTCATCTCCCCACCTTCTTCTAATTATCTTTTTATCTATTGGGAACTTGATTGAATGGAAGGAATCTACTTTTGTTTCCTTAGAAGTGGTGGGGTTTTCCTTTGGGAGGAAGGATGGTATTCTGCGTTTGTTGGATTCATTTATATGGTAGCTTGTAATTTCATCATTTTTCCTTGAACCTATCTTCTTTGTACATGACCCTTGGGATGAGCCCAGGGTTTTCTTATGTCCTTTCAGTGTACTTGTTGGTTCCTTTGGAACTTGCTTTTGTGGAGGATGTGCGGTTTTGCATCTTGGGACTTGTCACAGCTGGTTGATATTTTATTCTTAGTTCTATGTATTCTTTAAGAGATTCTTCATTTTTTAGGTTATTGTTCTCCCAGTCCCTTTTGAATTGTTCTTGTAGATGGATGAATTCTGGTTGTTTGAGTGAATTGGTTGGGGGTGTAAAAGTGGGGATTCCCGATCGCGAGTTTCTGCTTAGAGAATGTGGTGTCTCCATTGTTTGTTTACCTTTTGAGGTTGGTTTTATATTGACCTGTGTTAAAGCCTCAATAAGCTGGTTCATGGAATCTTGGATCCTCCTTTGCCCATTTAGGAATTGATCTAGTTTGTCGAGTGACTCTTTCTTCATTGTCCATTCTATAATGCAGGTCTTGGATGCAGGAAAGGTGGCTCTGATACCAATTTGTGATGCCCCTTTTTATGTGATTTGAGACACTACGAAGATTTCCACAATTCTATGATTATAATTTTATAAAATACTTTATTTTTAATATCTGGTTCCAATTGTAGATGCTAAGTATAACATAAATGAATAGTAATTCCAAATGCATATACTGAATTATAATGGAAATAGTTATTAATTCCAAATGCATACGCTTTCAAATCAATTAGAAGGTTGCATAACAATAATTACAACTGTTGTATTTGATATGGCAATGTAACATATGCTTAATAACCTGAATGTTTATCTGATATCTCTGATATGTGCTATTGATCCACGCTGTATATACAGGTCGATATAATGGCAATGGCTGTCTCTAATTGCAGAGATATTGAGTACAACAATGAATGGATATTGTACAAGCTGTCTGATCAGTCTTTATCTCTATGCACTGTCAATGAAGCCGTCTTTGATATATCTGGAATGGATTATGCTTCTGGATGATGCCATCTCTGATATTAATATAAATGCTTGCACCTTCGATTGCTGTTGGCAATTGGTTGCTCTAGCCAAGCGATCCACAAGGGATTGTTATATATTCAAATGTATATTCAATAATAATTTCTTGCAATGATACGATATCCATATATACTCATGATCGTCTTTTTGAAGAGGCACGATGGAATGGTCGCCTCCCATCATAATAACAAATGAAGAGTCTTTAATGTTCATCGCAATAATCGGATGATTATTGCGGTGAACCGCCATTAATCATATGTTGTTAAGTATTTGTTAATACCAGCTCGATTTATGTGAATCGGCTAAGTATGTAAATATACGATATTGATGGATCTGCTGATTATGAATACTCATGATAATGCAAAGGTGTATACTTGCGGTATGATAATGCAATGATATATGGTTCGCTGAGTGTAAATACGATAATACCATGATATATGGATCAACAATTATGGAAATGTATGGTAGTGCAATGCAATGTAGATATGGTAAGGCAGCGATAATGTAATCTGATTATGACATGAGGCGATGATGTTATAATGAGATGATTTTGCAATTACATCAGGATGGATGTATCTATGTATGACATGGGTTATACATCCATTGTATATGTATGTATGACAATGCATGTTATGCATATGTATATGATGGAATGTATGACATGTCATGGATGGATGCATGTATGTTGATGGCATTGCATATGAAATCTTAATGTAGTGTACAATATGATGGTGATCACTTGATGATGGTTGTCAAAACTGATCGTCAAGCCATCGGTCCATCATATAGTTCACTAGCTGTGGTGGTATGTACAAGTGATCATCCTTAGGTCACTTGTAAATATCATTATAGCTAAGGTGTCTATATGGTGGATGGGTGCCTTGGTGAGTGCCTGGCTCTATCTATCACAAGATCATTTCTATACTATATGAAAATGCAGATTATATACAAAGACAAGGTATGTTCTTTTTTCCCTTGCCTATTTATTTACATTTCCAAAAAATTGGGATATCACAATATATATCTGTAAATACACAAATATGCATATGATTATGTACACACACACACACACACACACACACACACACACGTATATATATAGACACACACACAAGGTATGGAAATAGTATTTTTGCATCTTGAAATTCATTATAGTGAGAATCACACAAAATGATAGTAGACTGTAGCTTAACTATAGATATGCAATACAAGTGGGTTTCACTTAATTGGATACATAGTTTGATTGCTCAAAGGTGTAACTAATTATTGTTTTTAGTTCCTTTGAAACACACTTATAAATGGCATCTTCTTTAAGTTAATCTCCTTTGGGAAAGTAAAAATGTTTCTTTGATGGTTCCATTGTATTCGTTTGTATGTTGTGTCATTTCAGCACTTGACCCGAAGCAGTGGATTCAATTTAAATTGCAAGATGTTGCCAAAGTTAGCCACAACACTAATATATATAGGTAATAAATTTTTGCAGAGCATATGGTATTAACCTTTTATGTATTTATAAGATAATGAATGTACTTCTTTTAAATGTCACTCGTGTATGGATCTCATGGAAATGCTCTGTTAGTTTTAATCCTCATCTTAATAGAACTAATTATATTTGCATTGCATGCTATTTGTATGACCTTATTGTAAAAATCGAAGTGTCAAATCAATTTTAACTTTTGAAATCTGTGAATTAAATATCAAATGATAGACCTTTTTCTTATATGCCTATTTATGGGCCTTTGTTTGTGGCTTGTATGATTGCTCTTTCATATTCTAAATTGGGTTATTTATGTTGTAGATAACTGTAAGAACCCCAACTGGTTCGAACTTAACCGCTGTAATATCCCTTGCAATTTGGCTTTTAAATCTTCACTTTTGTATCTTGTGCATTTCGTCAAACAGTTGTCATGCTTAATTAAAAAAAAATTACTTCATCATGCTGTCATAAAAAACATGTTGGCAACATATATAAAGTCTGAAATTGTTGAACAGAAGGCAAACCAAACAATTGGCATGTAAAGTCTGTTCTAAATTTTCAGAGGTCTTTGTCACCAAAATACAGTTCTAATTGCAAGAGATTTTGCATGGAAAAACTACCAAACATTTGTAGAGATTTCTGAACATATATTTGCAATATGAAAAACATAAAATTCCATCACTTATCATTCAGATTTAATTAGTTTAATACTTCCAGCATTCGAACAGACAATTGGCATGCAAATGAGCATCACAAATATAACCTGACATCTAATTGTAGATGACGTTGTATGAACCAAGAATGTTCGCAGCAGTGTGATGATACAAATTCCTTTTGATGTTGAGGCCAAGACCGTAGCGTCTGTGTGATGTCCCTGATTTAGCAGTTGCCAGGAGGACAAGTTTGTTAGCCCATCATAGCGACCCTCGTGGGCTAATGCTTTGTTTTGAGGGTCACTCAGTGAGTACTTACTATTTTGGGTAAGTCATTCAGAGCCAGTTCCTATTTTGGGATGATGGATTCCAGTGTTTCAGTGTCACCATATTGTGGGATGATGGACTCCAATGTTTCTTATTTAATGATGGAGTTATAAGTATATCATTGCTATTAATGATTTCTTATGTTTTAATAATACTTTATGTTTATTAAAGTGAATATCATTTTATGATTTATATCCTAAGTTCTTATGAAGGGAGGACTTTAAGTTATGAGAAGTGTCTGCTTGAAGATTTGAATTCGAAATCTTGTTGAGGAAGATGCTTCTTGGATATAAGATTTTCAAAACATGGGAAGAAGACATTCTATGCTTTTGATAAAAAACTTGTGTTGTGAAGAAATTGGTGAGGGTTTGATACTCTGAGCTAATCGAATTGTGAATTCGATCAAGTCTTTCAGCACCTTGAATCGGACTGAATGTCTGGTGAATTGTGTGTAATATTTCTGGAAATCAACGTGGCTGTGGTGGTTTGATTTCAAATTGCTTGAGAGGAATTACGGCAGGGAAGATCCATTGTTCATTACGGGTGACAGCTAGGTTCAGCACTTAGCGTTTTTTATACATTCATAAGTTACGCGGCAATCTAGTTAATGTGCTGCGATCAGTGTTTGCACATTGCAGTGAAAAGAAATAGATCGTGCCAGCTTGCAAGCCGTCAACATGACTGTGGGATCTGCGGCTGGATAGCAAGGAGGACTGTTGGAGGATGGCGTCACGATTTGTTATGGAAACATTTCAATTTCAATGTGCATGGAAGAACACAATATTTACTGATGCATTTGATTTGTAATTGATTTGCAGATTTTATAAGTCATTTAGTGTTGACGTTTTGTTATATAATCTTATTTCGAAAATACAAAAAAAAGCTTATATATGATTTCTTAAAGTGAAGTTTAGAATTGCTTTTTGGTAAGAAGTGAGGGTGAATTTGGAATTTAGCAAAAGAGCTAGGCAGGCTCACTTCAGTCTGCACTTGCAAGTCGAAATTAAACCTTCTTTGCAACGTGGGCTCAACAAATCAAGGCCGTTGCATATATTTTATGGTGACGACTCAGCATGAAGCAATGAGAGTCCTTTATGACCCAACACGACTCCTTAATAGACTGATCTGCTGTTAAAACAATTCCACTGGCTCTGCTAACAAATTCTGAAACCAAACACTGAGTTCTTTACCAATCAAACCTTTTAAACACATTCATAACCTGCGGATGAGGTTATTGCGGGCACAATTCATTGGCAAATGATTAACCAATTCAAAGTGCATCAAACTTAGTAGAATTCACAATTCTACAAGCTCCATTTCCCAGAAACCCTTGGTTCCATTTCTTCACCCAAACAAATTCACAAAATCAACAATGCATAATGAATGCTTTTTCCCTTGCATTGAAAGTGTTTGTAATTCTCAAATGCAAATCGGCTGGAAGCTTCAAGCTTACACTCCACATAACTTAAAAACATAACTTTGCCTTTGAGTGTATTTGCCTTCTTGATGTTTGAAATATAATATTCAATTATATTTCCTTCCAAGACTTAGGTGCCATAATACACTTTATTAAATAAACATTTAATGAACTTAGCACTTAATAATAATAAGCTCACTTAATTATTAATTAAGCATGACTTAATTAATAATCATTAATAAAACCAAAAGCTTATTAACTCCACCATATGAACAACTTAGAATGCAGATACTCACTACTCGTGTCTGATGCCTAAGTGCCCTGCTGAAAATGGCAACTAGCTAAAATTGACTTACTATAAATAGTAAGTCCCTCAAACTGAGCCAACCGATGAGTCAGTCAATCATTGCGCAAACCATGAGTCTGGGGGCACTAGCCAGATATAACAACTCCTCAGCAATGATTTACTATAAATAGTAAGTCAATGAGTAACTGCTCCAGTCAACGATATTGAATCTCAACACTGCCACCAAGTTGTTCAGACACCTTGCTAAAGATGGAAACCCTGCCTTCCCCGAAATAGTCACTTACTATAAATAGTAAGTGTGCCGATCTGACTCAAACAAAGAGCAATCCTGAACATCCTTGACCATTGGAGTGGTGTTGATGTGAGGTTTGTTCCACTACAACATACATAATCAAACACTTGGTGCTTCAAGATGAAATATCAAATACTCAATCCTTTCTTGAATAAGGTCAATTCTTATCATAGTTACAAGACTCAGACTTGCCTCAGACTCGGCAAGGTTGGATCGGCCTCGGACTCGGACTCGGCGGCCGGACTCGACAAGGACTCAACAAATCGAAAAACCCAAGAAATTCAAAGATTTTTAAGGATTTAAAGCATTTTTCATGCTTCATTTAGTCAATTAATATTAAATACACAATAATTGAGATAAATAGAAGCTACTTTGCACACATATACAAGTTTACAACTTTACATAGATCGCGAAAGTATAAAGTTAAAAACTGTTAAACTAAATAACACACCAGAAACTGAAATATGTATAGTTTCATTGTCAAATGTCTACAATATTCATGGAATATGAAATCCATGGAATCAAAAGTTCAAACAATATATCAAAACTAGTCTCATAGCAGCCTATCCCAGTGTCTTCCCACGAGTACGCCTAAGATAGGTCATGGAAGATCTTTCGCTGTGTCTGAGGCTGACCCTCAGTGGCATCGTCATCATCCCCATCCTCATACTCCTCATCATCCTCAAAGTTAGATCCCTCAGTCTCAGGCTCAGCCTCAGGGTCTCCTCGCGCTCTAGCCTCCTCCTCTGCCATCGCTACTGCCTCTGCCTCTCGATCCACTTGGTCAACCCATTGCAAGTCTTCATCACTAGAGACAGGATCATCAATCTCTGTGTTCCATTCTGCTTGTGGATCAACCTCCTCTAATTTGATAGATGTGTCAGTGCCCAAGATTTGTCTGTGACGAAGATGAAGGTTGTAATGAACGAACACAAGATCATTCAACCTTTTTACTGCCAACCTGTTGTGCCTCTTCAAGTGTATATGCTCGAACATACTCCAATTGTGTTCGCATCCTGAAGCACTACATGGCTGGCTCAAGATACGAATTGCAATCCTCTGTAGATTTGGCATTGTAGTACCAAACATCTCCCACCATGCATCTGAAAGAAGAAAATTTAAAAATCAATTCTATAACTTTGACTTTATCAATGTAAAATGGTAAGAGAATTAGAAATCATAATTTAGAATCATAGATTTTTACCTGACATCAGTAGTGCCCAATTTTTCTTACATAAGTCTTGTGAGAATAAGTCTCCTTGTGCATTCTTATACGTTTCTATCTCACGGACTACATTTGCTCCAACTGTTTTATTAGGTGACATTCTCTCTACAACATCATAGAGCCCAATCCACACCTCATCATCAACCTTGAAACCTGGACTCGTAAAGTTCAGTAAATTAAAAAAAAAATTAAATTCATGAACTCATCAAAAATTAAATTCATAATTACCTGGGCTGAATTGGAATGTCGGATTAAGGTAGTGGGCAGCTGCATGTATAGGCTTGTGAAGCTGATTGTGCCATCGTTGATCAATGATATTCCATATGATCCCATATTTATCCTGATTCCCTGCATAAAAAGATCTAATGGCCTCTTTCACCTTGTCCATGCCCTCATAAATGTATCGCATTGCGGGCTTCTCTCCATCAACAATTCGTAGGAGAACAATAAGAGGCTCTATGAACTGCAATCATTGTGAAAGTGTAAAGTTTAAGTTTACTTTTAAAAATGAACAATGAGCATAAACAAGTGTGAACAAAAATGATGAAATAAAGTGGAAATGAGGACAAAAGAAAAATTACCTGCACAATCTCCTTGATTAGTTGCCAAAAGCCACTCTCATCAAAAACACGAGCAGCTGTGTCTTTCCCTGTATTGGTCTTCGCATATGATGATGCGGTCCACTCCTCACTTACAAACATGCGTTTCAAAGTGGCCTTGGATTGAAGCAAGGATTGCAATGTGATGAAATTTGTTGCAAATCGGGTGACCCCTGGACGAGCCAACTCTTTTTTATTTGTGAATGGCCTCATAAGGTGGAGGACCCAAGTATGATATAAATGAACTTACAAATACTCCTTCCGTGCTCTACACATGTTTTTATCCATGGAAGTTTACCAAGATCCTCCAACATGAGGTCAATGTAATGAGCAACACAAGGGGTCCAAAACAAGTGAGGGTGCCTCTCCATAAGGAGTTTACCTGCAACAACATAATTTGCTGCATTATCCGTGACAATCTATACCACATTCCCCTCACCCACCTCCTTCATCACTTCCTCCATTATCTCACAAAGATAGTTAGCAGTCTTTGTTCTCCCTGAAGCATCAATTGATTTCAAAAACACTGTGGCACCTGAAAAAAAAGTAATTTAGTACAATCATAATTTAAAATCTTAGTCACTAAATCGATAGTTTAAGTTTTAACTTTATTACTAGTAAGTAGTACTACTACTACTAACTTCTAAGTACAAGTTATGCTATCTACAATTACCTGATGAGGAGACAAGAAAATTCAGCAGTGTTCTATTTCTTCTCAGTCCAACCATCAGTCATGATGGTGCAACCCTTCCTCCTCCATACCTCACGCTGCTCTTCAGTTGCAACTTTTACAACAACCACCTTTTGGGTCAAAATAGGACCTTTTAGCTCCTCATCATTAGGGGCTTTGAACCCCGGACCACAAAGAGTAACAACATCCATCGCAATTCGCCAATAAGGAGATCTAAAACAAGTTAAACAAACAAAAATAGAATAAGTATACAAATAAGTTTTACTTTCAACTTTAAAAATTAATATAAGCAAGAAAAATAAGACAAAAATTAAAATAATTAGTAGTACCTTGCAGCATTAAATGGAAGGTTGTACAAAAAGAAATCTCCAAGTGCCATTTTTGTAGCCTCATGCTTCTTATTCCAACCCATGCTCTCAAGTGATGGTTGGGCACCCGGAGTCGTGCGTGGAACAAAAATAGAATCTAGTGTCGATTTATTCTTACGAATCCGAGGCCCAAGTGTCACACTCACAATACCACTACTAGATGGAGCTAATGGAGAATGAAGAGATGAAGAGGTATCCCCACCTATGCTTGCCATTTCTTCTTGTTTCTTCCTTCTCAATTCTTTTTTCTCTTCAAATCCCTCTAATTGAGCTTGCATTTCACGTTTAACATCTTCGGGGCATCTTAGGCATGACTTAGCATCATGCTCTGGTATATGTGCAAGGTGATATTTCAATCGGTTAATACCTCACTCATTATATTTAAGACGACAATGCCAACATATAACTACTTTTTTGGGGCCGGGATGGCTGTCTCCAAGCCTTATCTCTTGCTACGAAAGTAGGGTCTGCATGTGGATAATATTTAGGTTGAGGTGTTGATGAACTACCCTCCGGCTGAGACATTATGATTATGTTGCTGCTGCAATATATCATAAATGAAAAAAATAAGCATCTACAATAAAAAAATCAAACACTAGGGCTTTTTACTTTTCAAGTTTTTCATCAACAAAAAATGAAACAAATGTAAAGACTAAAACAACAAAATGGAAACCGAAATATCATTCATGAATGTAAAAAATTCAAAAAACAACACAAAAAATTAACTTACCTCTTCAAAATTGATCAAAAAATGGAAATGCAACTCTTCTAATGTAGATGCCTCCTCCAAATGCTTCTTTTAGCTCCTCTCAATGTGTGAATGCAAGCTACAAACTTGCACAAACAATCAACAATCGATCTATGAGAGCCAATCGATTTGCCAATCTTTTTCCTAAAACCCCAATACTCTTCTCTCAAGCCTTTTTTCTCTCCTCTCCTTGTTTGCATGTGATAGAATGACCTTTTTAGGTCAAAGACATAACATATAAACCGAAAAAAGAAAACAAAAATCAATAAAAAATGTTTT
>MU227756.1:636164-661352 GCA_018584345.1 Thuja plicata
CTAGACTCTCTGGACTCGCCGAGTCCTGAGTCCAGAGTCAGTTAGACTCTGGAGTCCTGACTCGCCTTGCGACTCACAGAGTCTAGCACGGACTCGCAGTGTTCTGTAACGCTGATCCTTATGCTAAGCTTGCAAAGTAAGATCATAAGGTGACTTCAAGGTTCCTTCAATTGTGGACACTCGCTCAGTGAAATAATGTGATTTGCTGGTAATCACTTAGGGGACTTACGTTGTTCACTAGGGTTTGTCAACTTAGTTCAAATGATTTGGCTTTACAATGTGCAATGAAAATATACTCTTTTGATTTCCAATCCTGGACTTTAACTTAATCTTCTAATTTCTTCTACTTCTACTCCTAATTGTGAATGCAAGGAAGTGTGAATGACTTGGAGTCTACTAGATGTGGTTTTATCAGCGACCTCCACCCTACCTAGTGCAAGATTCTAAGGTATACTTAAAGATTTTCAAATCTATATTTCCTCTTCAATCCCATCAAATGGATGCAAACTAAAGATTAGATATCAATTGAAGTTAAGTGCTTTGAATTACTTGCTTACCACACAAGGCACACTTACAATCCGCAAGAGGCTAGTGACCTAGTTTAAATTGAGTCAAACAAGTAAACATCCACAATTTTTCTCATTCAACTAAACTACTTGAGAAAATTCTAATCTAAACAAGTTGAAATGAAAATCTATTCTAACAATTTAGAATGAAAATCTATTCTAAATGAGGGATGTAGATTACCATGCAATAATGCAAACTTGATCACAACAATTCACCATGCAAGACACAACAATGAAAACTAGAGCAAATTTGACATTAGATTAGCAACAATTCTCAAATAACCTCCCCTACAAATGAGAGGGGTGGGGTTTTATATAGGAGCCCCAATTACAATGAATGGGCAGGATTGATTTGAAATTGATGGCCCAGATTAAACCATTACAAACCCTAATTAGGGCAACCAAAAATAGCCAATAGAAATGAAGCACCACAAAATGAGCCAATGAGAAAATTCAAAGGCTTGAGGACCAATAGGAAGCAAGGAAGCCGCCTAGTCATCATACAACTCATCATCCAAGATATACTCCTTTTTCCTTTTTCGTTTTAGCAAAATCAATGAACTTAGCCAAAATTGCACTAAGTTCCTCCATGTCAATATTGGGAAGGCCACCATTTTGAATCACCATAACTTCTAGCTTTTCCATGCAAGTGCTCAATGTGTTATCCCAATCTGAAGTATGCCACTGTAGATCATTAATAGGAACCTTAAGTGAGAGGAATCTATTCAGGTGACTCTTCTCAGGAGAGTCTGTGCTTCTGAAATAAACTGATTCCATCCTTGCCTTCAGCCCATCCAAATCCAACTCACAAGAAACATCAATATCAAGATCAAGCAACTCTTTGATCACAATTAGGACCTTCTAACGTATCCTCAGGATAGGATCCTCAATATCCTCATACTGGGTGCGCGCAATCTCATATGTAGTCCTCCTAGTGACTAATGAAAGGTACCAATGACCAAAGTCATAAGCACTCTCTCTATCAATACTCCTTGTGTCAGGATCGGTGTGGGGATACCTCTCAATGCCTTAAGACGAGGAATAACCTTTTGTTCAATGGGCTGAAACTCCCTCCATATCTCATCCAATCCTTGTGTTTTATTTATCAATATTGTGGTCCTTTCATGTGCTTGAACTATCCTTGCAAGAAAGGCCTCTGCTTGCTCTTTGATATCATCTGCCCATCCTTTCACTACACCACAAGCGCAATGCGAATCTTGAGAAGTAGGGGCATATGGAATTAGTGTTGTGCTCTCCTGTCTTGATGGATGCATATGTTTATTTATGAACTCCATCAAATTCTCCAATTCCAGTTCGTCTCTTTCTTTCATCAATTTATTCATCCTTTCTTCAATTGCATCTGCAGTGCGTTTCCGTTTCTAAAATTCTTGTTCTCTAGTTATTGGCCCAATATCGATTGAGGAGATATGGTAATCATTAGGTGTAATCTCATCTTCGTCCTTATCTTCCACTGGGACAACCAATTGCACAGTGTGAGATCCTGACTCATCCCTGGTAATCTTGTGAATCATCCTTGCTGGTTTATGTTCCTCCACTCTGCCAATCCTCCTCAAGAATGTGTCAATATCATCCATAGGGATCACCTCCTCTACCCTTCTTCTTTTCTTCATACTCTCCCTGAGCCATTTAGGAACTGTGGATAAATCCATGCCATCCTCCACATGCTCATCATTATTAAGTCCCTTCAATGCTGAAATGACATCCTCCTCAATCTCCTGAGTGTTAAGATCAGGCTGTCTCATATCATTACCTATATCAACCACCAAATGTACTGTAGGGGAAGATGGCAATATCTTTGTACCTTGCTGTACTGAATGCGTGGATGAAGCTCCCTCCTGACTATCCTGCGGTAAAATCTCTATATCTCCACCCTGACTATCCTGTGGTAAAATCTCTGTATCTCCTTGTACTGAATCACTATCCACTGTCTGTGTACCTATCTCCCTAGTTGATGAAGAACTAGGAATAGGAGTAGGTTTGGCGGACCTATGCCTTTTGCTCCCAAATTCCCTACTGATAGCCCCGTCACTTGTTGTTCGCGATGTCTCTGCAACATTGCCCCCTTCCTTTGAAGCTTGTCCAGTATTTTGATTGCACAGTCCTGAAGTGCTAGTAGTTCCTTCATTGCCCCTGGAAGAAGAATCCCCATTCTGCATCTTTGCATAGGTGAAAGTGACACCTTGTTTCATCAATCTCTTCATTTGTTTATCTACCCATGCCCTGATCTATCCATAACCACTCTCATCAAGATCCCCAAATCTAAAAGTTCTTCCCTTTGTGACCAATTAGGTGGCTCAATTGACTTACCCTTCTCATACTCATAATTATGATGGATTATGCACCCATCATCTTTGACCTGATTAGGAATAGGGAATACACCACATTTTCTCATGAAATCCACTATCATCCTAGACCACATCTTCCTCCTGACAGCCTCTTCATCCATAAGATTTGACCAACAATCTTCTGTCTATCTTGTGTCTGTATTTCATGCCCTTGTAGATTTGGATCTTCCGGATTGGATTAGAATCCTTCCTTGCCTTGTATGTTCCTAAATGGTAGAATTGTATTTCTGTACTAGTTCCTACTGCCTGCAATGAAGGGCAAGACTCAAGCATCTTCCCCAACGTGATGGAGGAAGGCATTCCCTGTCTGTGTTTTTCTTTCTGCATAAGATCAAACTCTGAAAGTTGTCTAATCACCTCCAACAAAAGCATCTTGTCTGTAGGGTACCTGGGAAGTTTGTATGGTTCTGAAGAAAATCCCTTGATCCTGATATAAGTAAAAGTGGGGAATTGGATATACCAATTTCCATACGGCTTAATCAATGCCACAACATCCTTGGATAACCTTCTATGTGTTTCTCGTTGAAGTGTGCGTGTAATGTTCATGGTGAAGACATCATTGATCCTCTTGTAACTCGCCCTCTCATGTAGTTGCAACTTTGGATGACATTCATAGACCTTAAATTGATCCTTGCCTTTCCCAATTACTCCATTGCATATAGGCCTGGATACTTTATATTCCTCGCCAGTAGGTAGATTACATAGGAACTCATATAGAATTGTTTTGTTCTCCTCAAGTCACTTAGTTGAACTTATATGTTGTCACTGATTTTTCTTGCCCAATTTATCATCACATTCCCTGTAATTATCTCTTCAATGAAGTAAAACATCCAGACATCAAAGAAAGCCTCCTGTGGTTAGCCCATGACTCTGCTCAGCATAAAGATTACATCACTATAGTCATCCTTAATATCCTCACTTATAAACTTCTTCGGTAACTTGGAATGATGCCTCCTTGGCTCAGTGATCCAGCTCTTATTGATTATGTCCATAAAAGTGTCAGGTCTTTGGTCATTAAATGCTTTAGCTTGCTCCTTTGTTCGGATCTGCATCTTGGGATAGTATGGGATCCCAAAAGTCTCTCTCACTGCTTCCTTATTCAAAAATGCAAACACTTTTCCCTTGGCCATGATTGTTCTAGTGTCTGGATCGTAGTTCTTTGAATCTTTGCACATTCCACCATGAGTTCACTGCATTGTATGGCTGAAGGGAATCTTGCTGCGTGGTAAAGTCCACTTCTCATTGTACTCACCGCTATCTTTGAAGGCAAATGATCTCTGTATCCGTATATTCTCCTCCTTAGCTTCTTCATATCAATGTGTTCCATATTAGTGTCTGCAACTTTTCCCCACTTGGATGCCATTGAAGACTCCGGATAAAAGCCTTTGGATAGTTTCTTGATCAACACTGTCCTTGCTGCGAACCCCTTAGACTCTGCCATCCCTGTTCAAAGCTCAAAGTTAGTAAGGACGTAATGACTTCAAAGAAAGAAAATTTCAAACTTAGAATCCCTGCATTCAATCCTTGGAATAATTAATGAAATTCACCCTTTTAACTTCACAATTTAATCCAATGAAAGATGGCATTAAACAATTACTTGGATCAAAATCCTAAGGTAGGAAAAGTTAGATAGCACCCTGCCTTGAAAAGACATAATCCAACCCTTGTGACACTTTAATTTACTGAAGACAAGGAGGTCTGAAAATGACTTATGGTTAATTCAAGTAACTCAAACTTTTTGCACAGGAACTGAAATGAAAGCTTGGAACCAAAATTGCAATTTAATCATGTATTAAAACCAAGACCCATCACTAAAATGATACAATCAGACCCTAGTTAGGGTCTGATTTTCTGAAAACAATCAATGGGTAAGTCTGACAACATCCATAAATCAGTCCTAATACCAATCAGCACCTATGAGTTCAATGGGGGTATGAATAAATTTAGCTTGGATAAACCACTTGTCAAAATTCTGATGTTCTGAATACATGTCTGCAATTGACCTTCTCGGGATATAAACAATCAATGGGTAAGTCTGACAACATCCATAAATCAGTCCTAACACCAATCAGCACCTATGAGTTCAATGGGGGTATGAATAAATTTAGCTTGGATAAACCACTTGTCAAAATTCTGATTTTCTGAATACATGTCTGCAACTTACCTTCTCGGGATGATTTTGACCTTCAAATTTAGTAATTATTGTGCAAGATTAGGCCCTTAGCACTCAGCAATGGTCCTTAGGATGATTTCTCAAGTTGGCAAATTATGGGGATTTTTTCCAAAATCACCCCTTTTTTGGAGTCCTTAGACTGTAAACCTGCAACTTTGCCTTCAGACCTTCAGATGATGCTTGGAATGATGCCAAAAGGTTTGGAACATAGTTAGGATCAGATTACAATCAAAGCACAAACTTAGATCTAAGCAAAAAAAATTGATAGTTTTATAACAGTCCTCAGACTTTCATTCGTAGTACTCTTACCTCAACACCCCAGTAATTGAAATCAACCGGAAAAGGTGAGCTTTTGGTCAAAGAACGTTCTGCAAACAATTATGGGCAGATTAAGCACTTAAATTATTTTCCATAAATTCCCCAAAAAATCGCCCCCATGTAGAGAAATTCTCAGATTTCAGTCTGAAGACTCACAATTTCAGCCCCCTCGCCTTCAAAAACTCAAAAAAATGCCTCCTTATGGTCTGCAATCAGATTATCATCACAAAACAAACCCAGATTTGGTGATTTTTTTTTTTTGATTTTCAGACCTAATCTTCAGATTTTTGCATGGAACTTACTTGCCACAACTCTGCAAGGTCTTAAAATGGTTGGAAATGCTCAGCAATTGGCAAGGGAAGACTCAGCAACAATGCTTGGGCAGATTTGGAGGCTTAATAATTTTCTGTGAATTTTCAAAAAATCGCCCAGTTCTGAGTATTTTCAGATTTTGGACCACAAAACGCTTTAGTTTCAGTCCTTTATTGGCTTGCCTAGCCTCGGAAAATGTTACTTTAAGACCTGCGATCATTGATGGAAGGCAAGGGAGGTTGGAAAAATCTTGACAATTTTGGCAACAAAATCAATCTCTAATGGAGGATGCTTCAGATTTGGGTCTGCACACGACTTACCTCAAGCACAATAATATCAGCCCCCTTTAATGGCGAATACTCCCTTTTAACTTAATCTCCAACCACCCATAGCTGGATCGATCTCTTACTTTTGGCCTCCTGCTTCAGATTCCAGCCCCTTTGTCTCAGCTCTTATAAATCTTCATGGCTTCTTCACTACAGCTGATAGCATTTTAATAGAGTTTAGCATATTGATTTGCTTCCCGCAAGCAATGTGGGATAAAAGAAAGTACTCCTAGAAGATTCCAAATTTATTTTATTAATTTTCCCCACATTAATTAATTATAAAAAATAAAGCCTTTATGGGGAAAATCGATCCATATAGGGATCTTTCAGAATTTGGCTAAGTCCACAATCACCATTCATGAATCCAAGCTAGCACTCACACTTCAATTCCACCCCCCCAAAGTGTGGGAAAATCGACTGGGGTGAGGACAAGTTCCTTCTCTTGTCTTCAAAAGGGGAAATTCGACCCCAGCATGGACAGTCAACACTAAGAAAATTTCATGCGTCTCATTATTGCTCCCAAGGGAAAATTTCATGTGTCTCATTATTGCTCATAATTGCAGAAATGCTTCATGACTGATTTTTCTTTTATCGTTCTGTACTTATTTTTCATGGTGAACGATCATTATAAGTCATCTTTTCATTCGTCACTATACATCTCATAAATGCCTTAGTCCTTATATCATTGATGTTGAAAGGTTCACACCTTTTAAATCTATATATAGTCACTGCCTTTTAATAACCTTTATTGATAATTACCACCTTCTCATAATGAATTGCTGCTGCTCTTATTGTTCTGTCTTCACCATAGCCGACTTCAATATATTATCACTGCTTTTTAATCTTCCATTGCAGCCTTACCTTAAGTAGTATATCTGTTGTTGCATTAAAATAATCTTCAGTTGCTTGCTTGTAATTGTTTAACTTTAAATTTCCATTCCATAATATGGTCTATCAAAGATCTTTCTTTTAATTTTACACACTCTCCTTTCTATCTCTTCTTCATTCAACTCTCCATAGTTTTATATCTATTACTTACCTTTTCATTAAGGATGTGAAGTCTTTGGAGGGTTCATCTCTTCTTAATTTTCTCTAAACAGATTGCACCTTTCATTAATTACTTTTTCAAATTGCACCACTTTATAAACACTAGTTAATTCACTTTATATGATAATAGTTCATAATGAATCTCACCTTTGTCATAAAGTGAACTGCTTTTGTTCTGTGAATAAGACAAATTCAATTAACTAATTGCTGATGTTATTAATCCATTCAAGTGTCATAAAGGAAGTTGCTGCTGTTTAATAAGGAAGTCGTTCGGGCATAAAGTCGACAATATAAAGAACGCCACTGTCCACTGCATATCGATAATGAATTACTGCATACAATTGCTACTTGTCAATATCTGCCAGCATGATAATTATATTTGTTCTTTGAAGAATCGATTAGTAAACTCTTCATGTCGTCACTGTTTTCTTTCAACCACTCCATCACTAAATTGAATCTCTTCTTTATCTCTGCGTTTTATCCTCCCATTAATGTTTATTAATATAAACATAAGATATTAACAAATTTGCAAGTCAGCTGACACATAAACCATCAAAGTCTCTTATAATCTCTTATCAATAGCCCATGATGAAGTCAACCATATGAAGATTGCTGCACATATCAAGACATATAGCTGCTGTATATTATGGATCAATAAGACCTATGATGAAGTCGCTGTCATTAAGAAAGAAGTAAGCTATTTATCATGAAAGAGGCTCATCTATACCATTTGCTGTTGTGTATATTCTTTACGTCGGTGATTAGACTTTTTCTGAGTTGTCATTTTCTTCTTGGGTTGCTGCTCTCTTTTAAATCAACTTCTAATTAATTTGACAGTATGAATAACATTGTTTTCACTCTGTGGTATCAACGTTAACATTATAACAATCTTGACTGGGCGCCATTGACATCAATGACAGCATTTCAACAGTCTTGCTCATACATTCTCATTTTTGATAATTATGATAACTTCCAATTCCTTTGACATCAATGACAACATTTCCAACACCTCACTTTCCCATTCTTTCACTTTGGACCTTAAAGATAATTCCTGGTTTAGCCTTTCCATAGCTGGAATTTTCTTAGACCATTTGTCTAAAAAACCATCTTGAAGCTGGGCCTTAGGCTGACACTTCTGTTGTTTAGAATCAATTATTTTCCTACCATTTCTTGTTTCTTATTTAAAATAAAGATAAAAACTTATTGAAAATATTTGAAATGTTTTTTTGTTGCATATTTCACCAAATTTCTCCAATCTTCCTTTCTTGCAAAATCAGATGTAGGAGTCATTATTTTTCTATGTTTTAATGTTTTGAATTGTTTTGTATCTTGTCATCTTTCATGTTTCATGCCCCTTTGTATCTTGGGTTGGAGCTAATTGTTTCTTTGATTGCAACTTATTGTAACTTGGGTTGGATGCTTTCACTTTTTAGGTCACACCCTTCCATATTTTTAGTTGCACTCTTTCATATCTTAGGCCATGCTATTGCACATCTCAAGGTCAGCAGATGCCAATCAGGCATGTAGAGAGTAATGAGTTTATGCTCATCAGATGATGGTTAAAAATAGCAAATAGTAGTTAAAAAACTTATGGCCACATATTAAATATTAGAGTAGCAAATAGGAGTTAAAAATTTATGGCCACATGTAAATTGTTAGAGCCATAGTTTGAAAACTTTGTGAGTACTCTCCGAGTTGCCAAGTACTCTCTAGTTTTTTTGTTGGGCAAGGTTTCACAAGTTTAACTCGCGTGTTTATATAGGCACAAAAAATGTGGGTAAAAATGTCGACATAGGTAAAACGTTGGTTAAAATGCATTTTTCACATGTTTTTGCGAAAACACCAAGCATTTTCTTTTTCACACTGTCAATTTTCAAATTAATACATTTGATAATTGAATTTTACAAAAAAAATGTTTCTATAAGAGATTTTAATTTTTACTACTTCCTAAGTTGCCGAGTTTTTGTCGAGTATTTGCCAAGTTTAAAATTTTGGGCTTGACGAGTAATTTGAGTCGAGTCTGCAAACAATGGTTAGAGCAATGGACGCACAAAGAATGAGAAAACTTTGAGACGTTGGGATTTGTCCATGTTTATTTATAATGAAGTCAGGAAGTTACATTGGTTATAACTTAGGTTGCACGATCTACTTTTTTATACATAACTATTGGGAGGTCTTTATTACATTATAAACCTTATCGCTAACTTTATGCCTTCTACCGCATAAGATAAATTGGAAAAAAAACCCATGTCATTCATAAAATTTTATAAACAAAATAGAACCACAAATTTTATCTATTAGATTAGTAGATAAAGATTGTACAAAAAATTTGTAGGAGAGAGGATTATCTCCATTATTAACCACTTGTTGAATGTAGGGATGATGAATCTCAATATATGTGGTATGAGCATTATAAATTGGGTTCTTCACCAACCTCAAGACATCTTGATTGTCATAGAAAGTTAGTGTAGTCTGAGGAAGTTGTAGATCAGACGTTAGTTGAAAAACTCACCGAAAGCAAAAACTTGCCAAGGCTCAAGAAAAAAAACTCGGAGAAAACTGTTCAAAAACCCAGCAAATAAAAAATTTGCTTAAATTTTATTAGGAAGGCATTTTTTTGCAAAATTTAATGAGGAGATGCATCCAGTGAGTCAATAAATGAGTAAACAAAAGAAACAAGCTTAGTCTCAATATATTTGATTGATTTAAATGTAAAATAGGTACAAAATGGCATCCTCATGTGGAATGCAAATGGTTGGTAGCTTGATAGTTTGCAACAAAATTAAAATAGAAAATTATTTTTTAAAACTATAAGTAAAAACAACATCAAAATAGTTTACATCTTCCACTTCCCAACTCTAGTAAAAACTAGGGGAGAGGTAGAGGGTCTAGTCCTAGGAGTCCGTTGTGGCTGCGCCTCCTCACTCGGCCCGACTGGCTATGGTTCGACCTCCATCCTAGATGTAGATGTTGTTGGCACTGACAATGACTCCTCATCATTCTCCTCAACATCATCCATTGTGAATCCAAATCCACCCCCTCCATAGTCCGCCTCTCCAAATCATAGATTTGATCCTCGTGATGTCCAATCGCTGTAAGTATCTATATCATCCAAATCAATTGGACCAACTGGTGTTTCCTCTAGCTTCCTTGTGCGCAACCAAAGGTTATATTGCACAAAGACAAGGTCGTTGAGGTGTTTCAAGCTAAATTTTTCTCTTCTTCGTGTGGATGGCCTTGAACAAGCTCCAATTTGGTCACAATTGGATGAATTACAAGGTTGGCATAAGATTCGAAGGGCAAACCTTTGGAGGTTTGGGGTATTACCACCCCATTTTTTCCACCAAACATCTGCAAAATGAAATATTGAAGAGTTAGAAAGCAAGGTGAAAACATATATAATGTTTATCTACTTATCATGATGTGAAAGACTCCAAATTCCAAATATTATACCTAGGATTTGAGTGGTTCTTCCTCTCGTGGCCAACTTTGAAGAGAATAGTGTACCACTTGCGTTCTGGTAAATTTTCAATTCGGACACAACGAGGTCTCTCACCTTAAGCTTGAGTGTCATCCTTTGAATGCATGCAGTGAGGCCCTGCATGACCCCTACATTGGGATCCATGAAAGAATCCGAGAAGAAAAAACGAGGGTTGAGGAAGTATCCTACTGCATGAATGGGTTGGTGGAGCTGATTGTTCCACATCCTCTCAATAATTTCCCATATGGGATCAAATTTGAGGCCGTTCCCCTTGTAGTAATTTTTGATATACCCCTTGGTCCTATCCATCGCCTCATAAACATATCCCATTGGGGTTTGATCCCCATCTACCAAGTGGAGAAATCTAACCAAGGGGTCCAACACCTACAATTGAAAAATACAAAAAGATTACTAATTAAAGTCACAAATTAATAATGAAAGACTTGAATACAAAAAAAATTAATATTCAACTTTTGAAGTTACCTTCACAATTTTTGAAGCTCATTGTGCAACTAGGTTGTCGAAGATAATGCATGCAACACCCTCTTCTTTATTCTTCTTTGAATAACTTGAGTCTAGCCATGTTTGACTCACAAACATTTGCTTCAAAGCCGTTAGTGAACTAAGAATTCTTTGCAATGTTAAGAAAATCGTTGCAGACCTTGTGACACCTGATTTTACCAACTCTTTTCCTTGGGCGTGTTCTCTCATCGAGTGAAGAACCCAGGGGTGATTGTAGATATATTCTGTGATCCTCCTTGCATCCTCTACAACTGGTGTCACCCAATCTAGTTTATCTATGTCCTCCAAAAGAAGGTCAAGGACATGTGCTACACAAGGTTTCCAAAAAAATGTTTTGTGTTTCTCTTAGAGGATTCTACCAACTGCCACATATGTTGCTGCATTATTGGTTATTATTTGCACCACATTTTAAACTCCCACCTCCATGATAACTTGCTCCAACACGAGAGCCAAAGTTTTAGAAGTTTCACTTTGTTGCAGGGGTCCACTGATTTCAAGAACACCACATTATTCTTGCAAGCAAGCAAAATATCAATTATGGTTCGGGTTTTACCATCCATCCACCTATCAGAAAGAATAGTACAACCATATTTTTTTCATATCTTTCTTTGCTCTTCAACCATTTCTCTTGCCCTATCAGTTGCATTCGTGAGCAACCTATAAGTACGAAGTGCAATTAACTATATGTACACAATTTTGAGAAAAAGAATAACTTAAATTCAACAAAAAATAGTAATTACTATAAATAAAAATAAAAGAACATAGATTTAGTCTACACTCTAAAAATCAAAACTCAACAAAAGTTATCAAAACTTAAAGTAAAACATTTAAAAATTTAAAAAATTGGACTAACCTCCCATTCTAGTCTACACGAGAAGACGCCTTGTAGCCTTTTCCCGCAACAATCAATGTAGTAGCGAAATTAAGCCAATATGGATTGTCTACCACATGGAAAGGGATGTTGTTGAAGTACCAAAAATCAGCACAAGCAATGTCTATATGCTCATGCACCTCCCTATTCCGCTCAGTTGCCTCCAATGATGGTTGTGTTCCAAGCGTGTTTCTGTGCACAAAATAATCACCCATAGATTGCGGCATTGATGGTGGTCCTCTACTAGAAGTAGCAGAAGTGGTGGCTGAGGTTGTGGTGGATTTGTGGGCCAATAAGAGAGCCCATTATGCCCTCAAGTGCTGCTTCTTCTTCAGATTGAAACACCTTGAGATTTAGCTATGGTTGCTCTCATGGCTAGTTTTCCCTCAACCATTGCAGCTTTTTCTCTTCCTGGGCTGCAAGTAAGGCATTAATTTCTCTTTTTATTTCCTCTGTGGCCCCTGTATAACCCCTAGCATCATGCAACGATGGCTACAAGGTGGTATTTGAGGCAGTTTATGCCTTTATGACATAATTTTTCACACTTAATGCAAATGCTGACCCAGGTTCCGGTCCTTCAAAGATATAGTTCCAAGCGTTGTCTCTAGCACCTTTAGGACAAGTGCATACATATCCATATGGACATGCATCTACTAAGACATACCTTGAAGCTAAACAAGTTGTAGATTCTCGTTTATTTGCCATTATAAATCAACCTACACATACAAAGTGAAACCACAAGTCAATATTTTCATAAAAAATTTAGCAAACAAACTAGATTAGATAAAATAAATTTAGAAATAATTGAAACTTGACAAGAAACAAGAAAAAGTGTTAGGGTTTGAAATTTTTTGGAAAAGTTGAGATTCTTGATAAAACAATGAAAAAATCAATAAAAATTGTCAAAAAATGGTGTTAAATCTTGCAATTTAGAGTACCTAGGAAATGCCATCATTGAGTTTCTATAAACTTAGATGCAACATAAAAGATAAAATGATTTAAAAAAAAAGAATAAAATAAAAAACCTATCCGAGAATCCAATTTTGCTTTGAAATCCATTTCAAATCGACTAAAATTGTTGCTAATGACCTTAGAGAAGTTTGGGTGGTTGTTTTTGCTCTTGAGCAGCAAAAGAAACCTAAAAAAATGAATGATATTTGACTTTTGACGTGTTGGGTGTTTTATGCATGCGCAACCCAGTATTTAAGTCAGACTCACTGAGTTTTTGTGAAAAACTCGCCAAAAAGTAGGCGGCTTTTGTGCCAGTTGGTGTAAATATTTGCTGAGCTAAAAATTTCCCAAGTTTTTCACTACTCAGTGAGGATTTCATCTATAGATCAGACAAAGCTTATGTAGCCAAACTGCTTCACAATTGACATCGACAATTGCTTTGTATTCAAATTTAGTGGAACATAAAAGCATAGTGTGCGGAAGCTCACTTTGTCACTAAATAACCTCTTGTAGGAGTTGATGGTACAACCATAGGAGCCAAGAATTATCTAGAAGCAAAACACCTATTACACAAAAGAGATCAAGCAAAGATAATATGCTCTATAACAAGTTGAGAATTCTATATTGATTGTACAAAAGAATATTGGAGATATATAATGAGGTGAATTACAATGCATAGATGAATTGCTATTATAAAAAGCAACAACCCTAAAATTAAGGAAAAAACAAACTCAAACTATGTAATGTCCCTTTTATGGGACATAAGAAAATTAGTTAAATAATTAATTAATTTGTCGAAAGACACATTGGCAGCTTAATTTAATTATTTAATAGAGCAATTAAAGTCTTATTTTGCCAGCCAGGGTTATAAAATAAAAGTCACTTTATTTTCAAATTAAAAGACAAGGAAATGGAAGGCGAAGAGATAGGCTGATGGAAAGCCAACAGTTTCCTGGAGAATGTTATTAAAGTTCATGGAGAGGATTCTGAAGGCATGTTCAGATGTTTATGGATTTTATTATTTGTCTGATGCTTTGCATTGGCTGAATCTCTGGAGATGGAAACCTTCAGTAGATTGATCGAAGAGCTGGACGGAACCCTAGTTCTTCTTGGAGTGAATTCAAAACAAAGTTCACACTTGTACCAAATTTGTAAGATTGTGAATCTTTTTTCAGAAATAAGCTATTTTGATATCTGTCTGGAATCAAAGGATTTGTATCTTCAGAAATAAAATTTAAATATCTCAAGTGATTATTGTCTGAGAACTCATGATTGGGTCAATAAAAATTGATTATCCTGAATATTTTTAATCTGCCCGAGGTTTATAATTAGCGATGAATATCTGATGGAATTGAACGACTTGAAGCCAAATATTAGACGCAGGTCTAAAGTTGTGAATTTAAAATAATTGAAGGATGGTAGTGTATTAAACTGCGGCTCAAATCTCGTTTGTCGTGTGCTTAAAGTTCGCCCAAGGCTAACATAAATTGTTTGCATCCAATCATTTGTGGGCCCTGAATCATAATTGACCGGTTAAACTAAGTAAAATATTGTGGCATATGTTGAACAATGGAATATTATTGCCATGCAAATTTTTTCTGGAAGGGACACCGGTGAGTGATAATTGGGATTAAATATTTCGTCTCCACACTTTGGGATATACATAGTCTGGCCAAATATTTAGGAAAGGAGCATTTCTATTGACTGGTAAGTTATGGTGAATTCATATATATTCCCATGAAGGAAGAAGCCATACTCGCAGCCGTATGGAGAAGAAATGCAATCAGGCAGAGTCGGACTCATCACAGCCAAACTCATACCATCTGTTGTGTCAACAGGGAGGCCGCGATGTCTCATATTCATGCTGGCATATTCATCTATATCATTGAGAGTTCAAATTTATCCAGGACAGTGATACTCTAGAATTATCAACACTTTAGCTTGGCCGTGAGAAAGTATACCGCAGCCTGTAGTTGGTGGTACATCTGGGAAAAGGAAATATTGTTGTCACTCATCCCTATTGGCTAAAGAAACAATAGTCTACTATGCGAGTGCCAGCGGCTCTACCATTCATTCTGCAGGGCATCATCATTCCCAGGCAGCTGCAAATAAGAGACTGAACCTGTTACTTGAAACCTTGTAATGCTCCCTGGGTGCTGTGCAGCAAATGACAATTCCCAGGCAATGAGTGAGGCCTGTATAACACTGGGGTACTCTGAAAATTGACACATTATGATGATATTCTCTGTATTGTGTATGAATTGACTTTGCAATATGCATAAACAATTTCTTGATTTGCAAATTAAAGCTAAGGCATTCATTCTGAAGATTCTGGGTTCATTCATAAGTTTCTGTTGCCGAGCTCATCATTTTTGCATTAAAAATTCTCAAATTTAATGTTTGAAATTGCCAACTCTGCAATTGGACAATACAATAAACTTAGCAGTATTGAAACTTTGTATGACTATAACACGAGGAATCATTAAGGGAAATTCAGACTCAGAAATCAGATTTCAAACAGTAGTTTGCCAAGTGTTTGACGAAATGTCAAACAACTAAAGTTGAGAAACTTAGTCCAATTTTGGTAGGGGATCTTACAAACTAAAAAAGAAATCTAGAGCTAGATATGCAAACTAGGTTCATGATATGCAAGCTAGAGGTGCATGATATGCAAACTGGAGCCCAACTAAATTAGGCTCAACTAACTGAACTTAAACTATGCATGCATGTCCAAACATGTGCTCAATTATGCATGAGAATATTCTTTGAGCATGTTCACAATTATGAAATGCAACATATGCAAATGTGCATGATGCAACAACTATATGTATAACAACATATGTGCATGCTTTAACACCCCTTTAAAGTGAAACTTAGGGAGAAGCAAAAACCTGTGAGCATCAAATGCAAGAATGAATGGGTCTTGGCAACTAGGCCTGATTGGTAGCCATGTACATGTGACTATGCACGAAGGACTCCAAATGCCCTCCAAGTACTGAATCGGTCACATAAGTACAATCAATATTTCCTCTATAGGCGAGAAATGGTGAGACAATGTATCCCCCCATAATGAAGAATCTCCAGTGCTGAATATGTAGGCTCAGGGATGAATGCTGATGAAAATCCAAGAGCGGCAAACCACGTTCCTCCCATCAAGAAGCAACACATCCAATGGCCAAGGTAGAAACAACTCCATGAAAGGTGACAAAAGGAATAGTCTCATGATGTGTGTCAAGGAAGACTGCTCAACTCTCCACATATATGTCAAATCAACTGAAGCAAGATCAAACAACTATTAAGATACCCGATGACCATCCTCTGAAGGCACTCAAGAGGGGATGACAGGAATGCTGTAAGAACCACCCCTGTTCTTAACCAATATTTTCTTTTCTACTGCTGTGTAATTTTGTCAAACAGTTTTCATGCAAGGAGGTTACGTTTTGAGTTTCATGTTTCTTGCTGATGTGATATACTTTATCATAACACAGCATTGACATATATTGCATTTAATAACATTAGGAAAGCAACCAAATCAAAATGAACTTCATATGCAAGGAATCTCTGTCCTTAATTGCTGCAGTGTTAAGTTTGTTATTAATCTGAAATTCTCGTAGCAGATCAAATGAATAGAATGGAACAAATAACAATCAACCCCTAACCTCTTAAATTGCAGCTCAGCCTGCTGAACAATACCACTCAGAATACTGCTGTCCCAGGAACGAGCTTTGTCCACGGTCGGAATGACTTCCACAGTCAGAACACATAGAAAACCTTGGAGCAGCTAAAAGGAGCTCCACATATTGAATCTTTCCACTGAGACTGATTGATAGAGCCGCACCAAACAGGGTCCCCCTGATTGCACAAATAAGAACTCTTCCAAACTCGTGCTTCCAAACTTAACATTGACCGAGATAAGAACTGCAAACTTCCTCTTACTTGCGCAATTCAGTTTCTGAAAAATTTGATCATTCTGCTCATGATTTTGCAGCACTATGAGATTCATAGAAATCTCCAACGCTTAGACAATAAACAATATTCTGCAGATTTATAGCCACAACCTAGAGAGAACTCAAGTTCTGAAAAAGGAGTCTCATGCCATATAAGAAGCACTGTTTGACACTTGCATTCAGAATAACTCAAGCAAGAGTTATCTCATGCAAATACACCACAAGTCGCACTGGTAATGATGTCCGCACCAAGACACTACACTGGGATATTGGATGTCCATGCCTGCTACCTTTCTCAAACCAGGAAATGGCTGCAACTAATCCAATTGTTCTTTTTTTGCATGTAAATTCCTTGTATGGGGTTGGATTGAACACAAAATGGAGCTTTGAACTGCAAAGGCTTTTTGCTCAGAAATTAATCTCATGCCAGGAATATGAATGATCTTCCAGTCAAATAAAGAGCTCACGCCAATATTTAAAATTCCATTGACCCTTGAATTCATGCGAAAGACAAAGATATATTCTTGGCAATAAAACAATAGTCCACGATTTCTTTTTAATTCACATTAAAGCGTCCGATATCAATTTCTAACTTTATTTCCACGTCTTAACACAATCTTTATGCACCCAATTTAATATTGGATTCATAAAAGGTCACAATGCCAAAATAAGGAGAGGATGACCAAAGTAATAAAGTCAGATAATAAAATATTTCACGCCAACTTTAGACTCACTGATATGCAATGTTTCAGCCATAAATATAAAGTTGCAGAATATAATATTATAATCTTCAAAATATATCTTCAGAATAATAATCCCTCAAACTTCATAATGGGTCCACATATATCTTTGAAACCCACGCCCAAATGGAAAATACTAGATGCCTTTCTTTTATAAATAAAATAAAATCATCCATTAAAATTCCACAACTCTTACCAAGGCATCCAATATTATTCCACACACCTGCAAATTTGTTTCAAAATGAGACTTGGCAAATTTGCCAAAACTTTTTTTATTTGATCGGTAAAAGATTTTTTATAATTAAAATATAATTTTAACTACATGGATATTGGTATTTTCTGTCTGGACTCTGACCAAACCCCAAAAACCTAGACCCATCGAACTAGAAACAAACCATACATCCCACAATACTCAATGAGATGGAAGCCATGAACAAAACCCACCCTTGCACTTCTTCCACCCATCCCCCAAACCAAACTATACAAAAAATTACTATTGCCTCTGAACAGGCCTATTTCATATCTATATTTTGAGCAAAAAACTGACAAAAGATGGAGAACCTGGCACATTAGCATAGACTAGAGGGTGGCAGAACCACCCTTGTGATCACTCCCACGTCGGCATGACGCTTCACCAACACTGAATGAAACATGAGCAGGAGGGCAACTGCTATCACTACTGACGATATCAACCCTCGTCTCACCACTCCAAACAAAGCCCCCACAATCTCGTATGCATCCTCTCCTTGTGGCAGGAGTCTGGCCACCTCCATGTCTTCTACCATGGGCACCCCCAACACGGTTGCGTCCATGAACACTCCTCACATGCCCACGACCCCGTCCTTGAGCATTTTGCCTCCGTGCTCTCCTTTGAGCCGCCATGTCCAACCAGGCCCCTGTCAGCTTCAATCGAAAGATGGAGGGGTCCATCTGATCTCTAGGAACCCCAGCTACTAGTTCCAATTCCCGATCATGCACAAAGTCGACCAGTAGCGCCCAAGCTTTTTGAGCATCCTCCATCCTTTTGGGGTTATTCCCCAGGGCTATGCAACAAGAAGGGGTGCACCAACGGAGGGACCCCAAGAAAACCAGTCCAGTCACCTTGCGCCGACATAAAACCCTTGCCAGGGACCGCACACACCAGGATATCGTCCAAACCAACTCCCCACTCCGAGAACACACACCTCTCCATGATATGCTTCACCTCTGCTTCGAGGCAAAATGTAATCCCCATGCACAAAACAATGCAGCAATATCAAAATTGGATCGCCTTCTGAATTTCAAAACCACATACTCCACACCCAAAAGGGTCCTGATTACAACCAGAAAATAAGGATGATCAGAGGTGAAAACATTTTTGAGCCTCCCTTCGATCACCGACCCCTTGAAGGCCATCTACTGTTTCGTGGCATCAAAAGAAAAATTTGCTTCCATGGCGCCTCTCTGCACTCCACTATTTTCAGACCACTTGCCACTCACACCGCTCATACCAATGTGCATTTGGAATTGTGAATCAAGTAATGTATAGGTTACCATCATTCCTTTGCAATGAATGCAGAGCACCAAGCATGTGTGAAGCCAACTCCAAAGGACACTTCATTACGCCACCCTGACGAAATTGAATGCACTTCCGTCTTTCAAGATCAATAGAAATATTTCCCTTTTAGATCCCTTACATCACCTTCGCCAACCAAATTGAGATGATGTCATCCATCGAAGCCAGCGGGGTAATTATCCACCCCATCCAACCACGTCAACAACAAACTTAGACAAGGATTTGGGCATAACATTTCCGTCTCAATAGACATGTGAGATTTTGAAAATTTGGAATGAAAGCAATTTCATACTAATAATTGAGATGACTTTCTGCAACTGCCAAGCAAAGGATTTCCCGGATGCAATAGCATCAACAATAATTTGGGAGTCGTCCTCCAAGTGCACTTTATTTACCTGTAGTCGTTGCACCAATTCCACCCCCATCAACGCAGCCTGAGCCTCAACATCATTGTTAGTTCCGTCACCCAACCTTTTGTGCTCACTGTCAATGATATTGCCATTGGAATCGCTAGCAACACATCCAACCCTAGATGGTCTCGTATTACCCCTTGCTGCTCCATCAAAGTTGACTTTGATCCATCCATCTTTCGGAGCTTCCCACTTCACCTCTTCTCTCCTAGGTTTTGCAGGATCAACACTAGATAACCCATTAACAGGCCTCAAATTTGCTAAAACTTATCAATTAAAACACTTCAGAGATCTCCATTTGAAACCCCCATCAATCTGAACATTATAGTGCAACTATGAATCCTGGATGAATCCACTTCAGTAATGGAACTGGGTTTTCGTCCAATTCCTCAAACCCACGTGTTTCCGTCCTAGGGTTTTCTGAAAAGGCCAGAAGCTCTTAGAGCTCTTCAAAAGAAAAAATAATTAAGCAAGAATGAGCCTCTCATTCTTCTTTTATAACCAACTGCAGAGACTTTTGGCTTTGCCATTGCTTGCATCTTCATTTTCCTTTCCTTTGTCTTTATACTTCCCCTCTTTTAATTTGATTTGAACTTAGGGAAATAACAATAAAGTGACTTAATTAACTTTTCACTTAACTCACCATTAGGTCACTTTAATACTTTATCAAATTAATTAAATAATACCCTTATGATTTACTTTTTAGGGATGATATTAAATAATTAAAATAATAACTTTCATGACCTTATTAAATATATATATTCCAAGGTTGCATTATAAGGGGACATTACAAATGCTCTAACTATCATCAAAGAGGAAATGTAGATCCTCAATCATGTCCCCAATGTTTGGAGTGTGTGATGTATCAAATAGTGTTGCAACATTTGGCAGGTACTTATCCTGCACTGCTGAAACTGGAAGGGAACAATCAACCTTCTGAACTGAAGCAATCTCTTAAGAGCACATGATTATACTGTGAGGGGGGGGGGGGGGGGGGGGGGAANGGGTGAATCAGTATAGCTATGATTTTTACCAATTTAAACTTTATCAGCCTCAATAGTATTATTTACTGAATTCCAACAATCATGCACATAAGAACACAATAATACAATGTTTATGTGGCAACCCTAATGGGATAAAATCTTGACAAATTAATGCTTTTATATAATCTTTCTTTTACAAAGACTTGTAGGCACCAACCTACTAGAGGCATCAATCCCTTGTTTCGTTCGTGAGCACCAACTCACTAGAGGCACCAACCCCTAGTTCAATTGGTGAGCACCAACTCACTAGAGGCACCAACCCCTTGATCACTTCATGCACATCAACTCACTGAGGCATTGACCCCTTATTCAAATTCCACCATGTCAATGTTGCTTCTACAATAGATGATGGATGTTCTTCGATCTTAAAAAATTATGCTATAATTTTTCTCTTTTATTACCTTTGAATCTGCCCCAAAACTCACTTCTCAATCTGCTATGAAGTTGATCTTGTATTGCCTTTGAATCTGCCCAAAAACTTCCTTCACTTCTGAATTCTTCATAAATCTTCTGCTCCAAAGTCTTCTTTACCTTTGCATGAAACCCTCATCAAATTATATATATGCTTGATTCTCTTTCTTATTTACCACACTTTCTTCTTAAGATCTTACTCTCTTTAATACCTTCATGAAAGGATTCAACTCTTCAAAAGGATACACCCATATGAAGGGTCATTTCTTTAACAAATTGTCTTAATTCCTCTCAATCACACGACCAAATGATCTTTAAACTTTGCTCTTCATGATACATGCCTTCCGCTTCACAATATACTTCACCTCATGTCATCAAATCTGATTCTTCATGATCTGCTTAATGCTCCACAACTTCTACCTTTTCATATGATACTATACTTTGGAACTTTATCACTCACACTCCCCTCTGTCTCCTCTCCTCTTATACCACTCCAACATATCTCTTCACCATGAGAGGTAACCCTTCATTAGTGTGCAATATTCTTCATATATATAAATCAAAATTATATATCATTTATACTTCACTCACTCTACTTTCTTTTACTTCTCACTCTCTTCACTCTATTACAGTTGAATAATCTGCCTTTAAATCTTAAATGATTCTATGAATCAGTGCAACTCTTTGAAATGAATAGAAGCATTTGAATAGTCATGTCTTTCACTAACAAATCTGGCTTAACTCATTAATTTCCTTGTGCTTGAATAGTGGATTTTCATAAATTGATTCCTTATTAGCCCACTCACATTCTTTTCACATTTGACAATCACCTTTTATATTTTCATAAATTTATGCCTCTTCATGAGAAAAGACATCTCATTGAATGGAGGTGACCTTTTGAAAAGACATCACCTTTTGTGAACAATTCCTTTTGATATCCTTTTTAAAATGTTTTTATTTATCTTCAAATCAATCTGTTTTTAATATCTGATGTATTTATTTTTGCACACATGTAATGACCCAACTGGGTATTTCCCAAAAATTCCACAAATATATCTCATGCAGATTTAAGCAAATAAATGCATACAATAAACCATTGATTCAATAACAATAACCAACAATATATTCCATTAAAACCCTTAACAAATATTATTGCATTATACAACAACAATACAATAATAGTGGGATTTCTCACAATCCAAATCCGAACTACAATATGCAACAAAATATCAAATAACAAATAAAGAACCTGGAAATGCAATCCACTGAGAAAGCCTGGAGGTTTCCGTCCTCAGGTTTTAGAATTGAAAGCCGAAGCTCTCTAGATTCTCCAAGAGAAAATGAATTCATAAACTAAGCATGTCTCAAATGAGCCTCCATTCCTTCTTTTAAAGCAATTGTCGTGACTCTTCAGTTTCCTTTCTCTGTCTCTTCATATTCTCACTTTTTGTCACTTTAAAGTAATACATCCATTTAATAATAAAGTGGCACAATAATAAAGTAAGAAATCTTTTGGCATTAAAATGGATGACCAAACGAACTCGGAATAAGACGTGGGATAGCTCGCCGAAAAGCTCTCGGCGATACGCTCCAAGTCCAATACTGAAATGCCATGAAGACTGAACTCTGACGACTTACTATAAATAGTAAGTATCTAGAAACCCTGCAAAAACTACTTTGATTGGTTTGAAACTGGAATTCCCTAGGCCAAATATCAAACTGACCCCAGTCAAGCCCTGGTTAGCCTATTGGGCCACGATAAAACGGCTAACGAGGCGCATAAATTATGTGCCCTAAAAAAAGGGGACATTACAAATCCTCCCTTCTCAAAGATTGCTTGCCCTCAAGCAATTGATATCTGCATGCTGAGACCACAATTCCTGGGTCCCATACCAACCTCAAGGAAGCTGCTCCACCAATTTGTTGCTCAAAACTGACAGAAGCAATTTGTCCAGACGTGTGAAGCCAATCAACAAGACCACACAACAACAATGCACCAATCAAACTAATGTCGGGGTCCTAAATCTCCCCATGTGTCTGATCAATCGAATCAACCTTCCCTGTGCTGCCATCATCTGTGAGTAGATCCTCAATCCAACTGGGAGCCTCACTCCAACTGAAATCATAAGCTCTACTAAGGTCAAGTGAAGGTGGGGACTTCACATTATGCCAACCATCTCGCTGAATTATTGCTAACCAGGAGAAAGTTCCTCCTGGGTCCCACAAACTAAAGGGCCACCCATCTCCCCAGCTGACTGAAATATCCTGTCGATCCATGCCCATAATGAGTGAATTGCCCAAAAGGCCTAATTGCCAAAACACTGTAACTCCAGTATGTAACCCAAACTGGAAACTGAACTGAAGAAGCAAACTACCAGAACTGCAGGACATGGCTTCCTTCATCAAGAAGGGAAGTGTATCAAACCCGCCATCCATCCCATACATAATAGACTCTACCCAAACATCAACATCATGTTCAAAACCTGTGATGATAAAGTTACCATAGGCACTGGATGAATCGGTACGGTAATGTGGTTGAGTCCCAGCTGTGTAAAAAGGGGAACGAATCAAGGGATACTCATCAACACTGTCTTCTCCGGTTAGGAACCCCTTGATCATACTGATTACCAAATCTCTATCCAAGGCTGATTTGTAATCAGCATTATGCCCATCAGTCAAATGTGACAAGGCAGCCGCCTCCTGTATGCCATCAATACTAGACATCTCTCCATCAGTGAGAGATAAAGTAATGAAAAGCGTATCACCCATCATGCAAAAAGTCACAACTGCCCATCCTGAACCGTTGATGTAGAAACCCAACTATTCAACAACTAAACTCACCTCGTTACTCCAATCTGGTGACCAAGACTCATCTCTAGTAACTGAACCTGGGTCCCAAATTCTGTAATCAACCTCATCCTTGTCATGGGGATAGGAAATACCTTCCTCATCTAGCTCAAAGAAAGGATTATCAAATGTCAAATCAGTATCCATCTCAAACAAGGAATTGTCAACCGCCTGAAAGTTATCTAACTCATAAAGAAACTCTGGATGATCCAAAGATCTTTTGGGACAGCTATCCAAGTCATAGGTCTGTTGTATGCTATCAAGTTCCTGAATCACCTCCTGAAAGAATTTGGACCTTTCCCTGTCATCCTGTTCCCTGTACTGACTAGTGGCAACAATCTGATTTCTTTCTTCTTTAAGAGCAAGATGTGTGTGCTCCAATGTTTCCTGAGCAATATTAAGCTCTTTGTTGAGCTTATTAGCCTCATCATCCTTTTTCCTTAACTGCTCAGCATAATTTTCTGCAACCTGTAACAGGTAGTCGTGATCCGACAGTAAACATAGATATTCTGATTTCCAAACCTCAAAAGTTGTTTTGACCCCCTGTAAATCTGCAACATAAGATCCAATCGTTATACCACTTTGTCCTGTCTCTTTCTAAGCTTTCCTGTAAAGATCCTCAATAATCTGGTGAGTGCTATCATGGTGAACAAGAGCTGTATCGCTATTGACTTTCAGCTGACTCTTCAAGGCATGCTTCTCATCATTGTCATTTTGGGATGCATTATCTATGGGTCATCCAAATCAGCATTATACATAAGTGAGGTGCTGCTAAAGAAGTCACATGACTCCTCATTACATGAATTGCTAAAGACATCCAACAGGTGGTCACAATCTTTATGTAATGTCCCCACTTTAGCAGTTGACCAAGTGTGTGTGCGTTAGCCTTGTTCTACATGGTCCCGAGGGCTAACGAAGGGTTTAAGGGGATCCTAAAGTGTTTTGGTCTAGTCATTTCCAGTTTGGGCCAAAACGAAGTTGATTTACTCAGTTTTAGGCATACTTACTATTTTTAGTAAGTCGGCAGGACATAGTGGAAGCCAGTTTTGGTGATTGGATTTGATACTCCTTGGTAAGAGCTTTCCGACGAGCTGTCACTCACATTATTCGGAGTCCGATTGCTAATATATTTTAATGCCTGAAGTTTTATTAAAGTAACATTTAATTTAATTATAAAAGCGTTACTTTAATATTTATTTTATGGGGATGTGTACCCAAGGGAGACATAAGTGAATATTTTAATATATGTTTTATATTGCACATCTTTTATCCCACATTGCCCATGAGAGTTGAGTCGACTCT